>NW_026505459.1:0-16497 GCF_026875155.1 Cherax quadricarinatus
AAAACAGTACTTCTGCCCTGTAGTCTTCCATTGAAACAGATATAGCGTCTGATCATTTCCCAGGCTAACCTCATAGATTTGGTAATACACCCTTTCCCTGGTAGGATATTCAAACGGAAACGTTTAATTTCCCACTGATCACATATGACTTTGTTGCACAGTATGACTTGTAAAATTCTTATGAGTTTTTCCTTGTTAGACCTTTAACAATGCCCTTGTGGCAAAATTCAGAGCTACTTAGACCGCCTGAAACCTTTGGTACTTAAACCCAACCAAATTTCCATAATAAAAAACCTCCTTTAAAAAAAACCAATTATTCAATGATTTAAACTTCGTACACTAAACGACTGCCGCAGACTAGGCCAAACCTAAGAAAACATCGCCCCCCCTGGAAGCTGAGGCCTTTCAAACTGCCCTTGCGCTGCCAGAGTGCATAAGACAGAACTGGGGCAAACAGACGGGGAAAAAAATTGTCAGGGGTCTTAATGCTCACACCCCACTTACCGGGCAGGAGCGACATAAATAAATTAAGGGTAACAAACTGGGCAATCGCGCACCCTATCCCTTACATAGGGTAAAATGAATTATTCAGTGTTTGGGGCTGTAAATCACTATGACAATTTCCCAGTCCCACACAGGCAAAATTAAATGACAAATGAAATGAAAAAGGAAGATTTGTTTGCTTTATGCTCAGCAAAGAAGAGACTGAAAAATATTCCTTTCACAAATTTATGAACTTGATGCACCAAGGGGCAACTCCACGTCCCGGTGAGGATGGTATTACTTACAACATACTCATATTACTGTTCGAACCAAGTAATCCAATACTTGGATTGGGAAAAAAGACACTTATGTACAGTTCAATATTATTAAAATGAAACGTTTCGCCCCGAGTGGCTTCTTCAGTCCAAATACAAAAAAAACTAAAAAAAAACGCTTTATAGTGGAGGAGCGGGTGAAGTGACGTGTGGGTAAGGTTAGTAGTATATAGGGAAACTAAGGAGGTGAACGGAGGGCTAAAGGGGCCCTGCGACATCATGTAACTTATTTCCCAAATTGGTAAATCCTGTTATTAAAAAATTTTTGAGATACTGTAACTACCGGATTTTTTATTTAGTGTTACTGCGCGATTAGTGCCTTCAATGCTTTTTCCCCGTCTTAAGTCGCCCTTTTTTAACCCCTAGTTTAGTTTCTTGAATTCAGGGGTGTCCCATCGCCCATTTTAACACAGGGTTTTTTTTGCATCTTTTTTGCGCATTTTTGTGTTCTGCTATCCAAATGTCCAGAGATCTGTTTTTCCCCCACATATACTTAGTAACACCCCCCACATGGTATAGTGTAAATTCCTGCACTTGTCCCAGCATCATGCTTGGGTTTTTGTATCAGGTTCCTAATAGTAATTGTGGCTGGTAGATATTTTTAGCCAGTTTTCTGTAAAACATTTTTGAAACATTAGGGGCAACGTTGCTGACCGGTAAAACGATGCAACTTGGACCCTTTCTTAATTTGATTGGTGTTGGTCTTGTGGGTATTTTCGTGAAAGAAAATGGTTATAATCCGCAAAAAGAAATTAAGACCATTGCAACATCTGGGTACTTTATTGTAATGTTTCCCATCCTGGCTTTAAAATACAAATTTTAGGACATAACTTAAGACAGTGGGGACTAATACAAAGATGAGGTAATCATCCTGTGTCCCATGTTTCCTCAGTCACGTATCCTAACTACTACTAACTACCACCTCTACCCCACGACACTTCACCTGACCCTGCCACTTATATCGCTTTTTTCTTATTTTTTTTCTGTATTGGACTGAAAAAAGCCACCGGGGCGAAACTTTTCCTTTTAATAAATGCCGAACTGTACGTAAGTGTCTTTTCCACATCTTGTCGGTATCACCAACCTTTTTCCTCATTATTTAAATTTATAAACTAGCTATGAACTGGGGGACTCCCCAATCTTGGACCAACACCCTCCTTTTCCAAATTTCCCTAATCCCAGTCAACAAAATCTTTCCCCCAATATCTTTTACTAGCTGCTTGTGTAAAACATTTGAGAGAATGATCTTAATCGTCTCATGACAGTTCAAACAATTTTTTTCTCCCCCGGTTGCAGGGTTCCAAGCATAGAAGGAGCGTGCTTCTTTGCATAGCCACCTTTCTCACTCTGCACACTGAACCATACCTACCTTCCTTGAACTTTTGATGTAGCCAACCGAATGTAACAAATGGATGTTGGGGGAGGGTTTTCCCGCTGGATTAAAAGCTACCTGTCCAAAAAAAAAGTCGTCTGTGTTGTTGCAGGGACATTGAATTTTGTAACTAAAGCTTTGAATTAGGAACCCCACGGGAAGGGGGGTTTCAGTCCCACCTATTCAATATTCTAATTATGCCTTACTTAAATTTTGCTATCCCCTACCAATCCCATTTTTATATGATTAGTTTTGCATGATATAATATCACACCACCGGATTCTCCAACCCCCAAAACATTTTTAAATCATGTACTAGCCTCGCGTCATGACCGGGGGGGTTGATAATCTTATGATAAAAAAAAAGATACTCAATAGGCGTCCTCCTCGACAAGAGGCACATTTCGCAATCCAATTCCCGAGGGGCCTCTTCTAAAATATTAAGCAGATACAAGTATCTAGACTTTGAGGTTCCGCACCTTAATTAACAATAGTTCTTTTAGAACACATTTTTTTAAAGTTGTAAATGATCGTGTAATTTTTCGTACACTTTTTCTTTCATGAAGTCAATTTTTTTTTAATTCTCCTTTAAATTTTTTTATAGGTGGAAATTGCATAAAGTTTTCAGGACAGGGAAAAACTTCACTGATTTCTCACAACAGCGCAAGATGAGTGGACACAAAGTTGGCCATATACACTCACCTGCGAAAAAGGTACGTCTTTCCTTTATCTTTATCTTATTATTTCATATTTTATGGGTTTGTAATTTGAATTTACGGGCCAAACTGTTAATTACCTACCTCAATTTTCCCCGCAATCTAGCTAAGGTATACCATAGTGTCCTTTTCATATATTTCCTCTTTCAATACCCAGCTCTTTACGTATACATAACACCCAGGATGTATTTTGTGTTAAAACTCTGGCTTATCTAAACATTGATTTCTATCAGTCTCAGTTTGTCCTACCCCCTCATTTCTAACTTCTCCACTGTCTCGGAAGTACTTAACAGTTACTTTTTCCCCCTTTTACCTACATCACGTCTCAAACGTTCAATATTTTCCCAAAAGCCCAAACGGACAGCCATTTTGAAACAGGACGGTAAACACGTGAGTGGGGGTGGATAAGACAGCAGTAACCAACAAACTGGGCCCCCGGGGGAGCCCAAAGGTGAACTACATCAGTACCACCAAACAAAAAAAAAAATTAATAGATTTTTTCCCCAAAATATTTCCCCCCATTTTCCAGCGACAACTGTTTTAAAAAATTTTTACCGGTAACAAAAGTTAAAAAACATCATCACACCGTAGTTTTTTCCCGTCATACTTGATCACTCAGGATAATTTTTTTTGCCTGACGGAAAAACCATTCATGAACTTCACACAGGATAGATACTCGCCATAAACCCCCACATTTTAAAATATTCAAAACTTTTTAAACACCTCGTTAAATCACAAATTTTCTTGTACACTCAGGAACATTGTAAGAAAGATTTTTATCCGAAGTTTCAAAACAACTTTAATATTTTTAAATTAAACTTTAAACTCTGACAAATCTTAAAAATCTTTGGATTTGGGTTAGCCAAATGTTTGTCACAAATTTTTATTTAAAAAAAGAAAATGGGAAAAATAAAACCCTAAATTTTGCTAAAATAAATTCTATGCCTCATCCCTTTTGGCTCTTCGACAATTCGAAACTTTCTAATGCAAATTCTGAGCGGTTTAAATTTATTTCGGGTTTTTATTTTAGGTTATTGATATTTGGGATAACAAGAAAAAGCTTCTTCAGTTTCCTTTAAATTGAGTTTTGTTTTAAATGAAGTTTGAATTAGCTTTGGGTATAAAGCAAATTTTTTTCTTTTTGGGAAAAATTTTGGGTATTAGTACCCCTGTGATAAATGGATATTATGTAATTTTTATAATGCGCATTCTGCACATTCCTTGACGTGCACTTAAATATGGAGGCTGAAGGGGTTTGCAATGCTGGGGTAACTTTCTTGGTCGGAACTACAGAAATAATTTAGTGACAATTTTTATCCCCAAAATTCTGTTTTTTTTTATAAAAAAGGTTTTATTTTATTTATGATTAAATTTGAATTCAAGGTTTTTAAAAAATTTTCCGGTATAAAAAACAGGCTGCAAAATTTTTTAATGATAATACCAAAAAATTTTGCATTTCTTTTTTGGGTCAGGTGGGCTTTGAGGTATATGTTCCTCAGGGAAAAACCGATTAATAACACGATATGATGAACAATATACAATAAATTCCCCAGATTTTTGGGAATTACTGTTTTTATCTGGCTTCCCCCCTCCCATTTTTTGGAAGTCGAAAAGGAATTCGTCCACCCACTCGAACTGGGAAATTTTTTTTTTAGACCTCCGATCCAAGAAAAACTGTAAGAACGCCTCCTGAAAAAAAAAGAAAATTATGAAAATAGTTTATAATAAATTATTTCTGTTTTAATCTGAATATTCTTATTCTGAATAAAACCAACAAAAATAATTTAACTTCCAGGGACTTACTTCTGTACCAGGGACTTACTTTCTGCCATTTTGACCTTATTTTTTTTTAATAAACCGTGTATTTTTGTTCAATTCTAAGACCAGTTTTTCCCCAGGTGAAACAGTGTCAGAGGGGACTTACAAAATTTATACAAAGTTTTCCCCTGTCCAAAAATTGAACCCCAAATTCTTTTGCGAACTGAAGGTTGTGTTCCATTGACTTTGAGTTAAATGTAGTTGGCGTATTCAGGAAAGTTGGGAAAATTAAGATGTGCAAGATTTTAAAAAATTTTTTAGGTGATCGAAATGGTAATTTTTAAAGGCGATGTTTTCGGGGAACAACCCAATTACTTCACTTTAATCTCCAAGCGACACCAGATGAGGGATGTATGGGATAATTACTGATTGTTGCTTAAATCTTTTTATTTGGGGTCGAGGTTGGACTTCTGGCAAAATGTGTGAGCATGATAGATAGGGGGAGTGGAAAAAAATACTTTTTATGACTTGACGTGCTGTTGGAGTGTGAACAAGGTAGTATTTATGAAGGGATTCAGGGGAAAAAGGCAGGCCGGACTTAAGTCCGGGGATGCAAGTACAGTGCCTGTCTGTGCCGCAGGCAGTGATGGAGTGAATGATGAGAAAGTGTTTCTTTTCTTTGGGGTCATCTCCCTTGGGTGAGAAACGGCGGGTGGTTTTAAAAAAAAAGAGCAATAATTTAAAATAAATGGGTTGGGTGGGTGTCTGCCAAAAAGAAAAAAAATTTAATTTTTGGCTTAAAAGCAACCCCCCTATTGCCGAATAAGGCAAGCAAAAGTTTGTGTATCAATAATTTCGAAAAAAAACTTTCTGAACCTAACAAAAAAAAAAAATTCCAGTGTAAGTTTATTTTCAAAAAATAGTAAACTTATCAAAAATAATTAAATTTCATTTGGCGTGGCCAGTGGGGTTAATCGCACTCACTTTTTCCACCTCAAACACAGAGCAATGTTCGCATTTTCTTTAACCATTCATACATTTGATCCTGAAAGAACCATCACCCACAAAGCTAGGTGTTGTTTAGGTCCAAGACACATATGGTACCAAGGCGGGGTGACCTAAAAAGAACAATGAAGTTTTCTTTAATAAATTTAGTAAAGTGAAAGGGGACGGTGTTACTAGTCCCTTGCTCCGGGCTTTTTAGCCGCCTCTTTATCACGTATGGTTTAAGAAGGAAGGGAATTCTGTTACACTTACCCATGAGTTTATAAATGGGAAAGGTAGCCCCTTCCATTAATTTTAAAAACCTAAATTTGGGAAACCTAATTCTTTCCTTTTTCTTTTTGATGTTCATGCCCACCCTCAAATACAGGTTTTGTTTTTCTCCGTGTACCACAACCTCAGCACAGTGGCATGTACATTCACTACTTTTCTTATGTTTCCCTCTGTCCAAAAAAAGAGTTCTTTCTTTCTTTTTCTGTGCTCTTCGAATTTGTGATCCTCGTTCCTTGAATAAAAATTTTTCCACTCTCATAATTCACTTTCCTTCTTGGTTATCCTTCCCACTTCAAATCTCTGCCTTCCTGTGCAAACGGACTTTCTTCTCCCCAAATACCTAAACTCCGGGTGACCTCCTGCCCCTCCCTTTCCCCAATTCCCAAATCTTTTAATCCAATAATTCTCTCCTTTCCCTTTAATCACAAACTTACTTTTCGCCAGAAAAACTTTCTTCCCCCAAATTTATTCATATCTCTCCCCTCTAATGCTTCGGGTATTTACTCCATTTCCTTTTCCCTCTCGTCCTATCAGAACTTTGGAGAAACTTGCCTTTCTCTTTATGAAGGGTTACATGTACTTCGGGCATTTTGGGAACCACAGATGAGATCAAAACCAAATGCAGATTATGTGGTCAGTCCAATTCACTAAAAAGTATTAAAAAATTTGGTAAAGCTGCACTCTTCAGGCTTTGTTCCTTATATTCTCTAAAATTCATGCTTATTAATTTTTGGGTTTTGGGGTTTTGTTACAGCTTTTTTGACAAAAAAATTTTTTTTAAAAATTTCTGTATTACTTATAGTGCAGCACAATGTTTTATGTCCGTATCTATGACCGGAGTTTTTTATAAACATAATTTTCCAATGTTATGCTGGGCCCCATTGATACCGCCATATTATGGATGAGGCATTGTCCCCAAAGGGGACAAAAAAGTCAAGTTAATTAATAAACCACAAAAAGTTACAGATCCAGACACAAATATCGAATTTAAGTAAAGAAAATATGCTAAAAAACTTGGAAAATATCAGATAACTGTTTTTTGAGGTAAGAAAACCTCCACTCATGTAATGATAAAGAATGAGAAGAAAAAGAAATGGAGCCCAAAAGAAAGGTAAAAAATCTTACATCATCAGGTGGAGCCCGTACTAAAATATCTCACTATTGACCCCCCCAATCAGGCCAGGGAAAAGGGAGACTGCCAAACTATCTATATTTTCCGATGGAATAGAAAAAATTTAAGCACCTGTTGTATATGTTGGTATAACGGAAAAAGGGAAATGCGGAGCTGACCAGGAAAATTAACATTTTAAAATGTTGCTTGGTCATCAGTTCCTTTTTTAATCTGTCAGCTTGGGGAAATGGCGCCATTCTGGGCTGTTTTCTCCCATTGTGTGGTAACCCAAATGGTCCTAAACACTCAAGGTCCCTTTTAGGAAGTGAACTGAAAATCAAACGCCAGTTGTTGCTTCCATCCATCAATTTAAACCGATTTTTCCCTAGAATGAGAAAGTGTAAGGACTGTCCGGGGACCAGAAAAATTTTGCATAGGATTTGCGAAGGAGTACGCAGGTGTGGATGATGATACTTGGCTGCTCTTTAACCCGGTCCACCGTGTGTGTCAAGGGAAATACTTTATGTGTAGGGTCCTTAGGCTGTATGTGGCAAAATCAAGACGCAGTCAGCGCTGAAAAAAGTCTCATTTTAATTTTAAAGTTCAGGCTCCAATGTGGTGCACATCAACGCAAACCCTTTTGTCAAACACGGCCAAAGAAAAAATCTTCCAGTCCAGCAGTTTAAAAAACATTTAAAAAGTGAAGAAAATATGATAGTAAAAAAAGATGTCCAAAAAAAATCCTACTTTTTTCTCAGAGATCATCTGTTTTTGGCATTGAGCGATGAAGACATGACCATGGGCACAGCTGTTGACAAGGGCTTGGGGTTAACTCACTGATGATGAGGATGACAGTGAAGATGAAGAGGTTACAAGTGGGTCCTATTTCCCCAAATCAAGAAAAATATGATTCCCAAAATAAAATGGCAAGCAAAGAACTACCATTCCATGATTAAAGGAAGACTTAGCTCAAAACGAGCCTACTTTCATTAGAGATCAACAGGTTTTTGAAAAATATTTAACTCCATGAAGGGCCCAACTGGCCAAAAAACACCAAGCTGTTGAAATGGGGAAAATTGATGACGAACCTTTTTACTGAAGGATGGACAGAAGGCAAGAGATGGATATATTAGGCAAAGAATATTTTTCAGGAAAGGATGGGGCCCCAATTCCACACCAAAAAGACTTCACTTATAGCTTGTAAAAATTTAAAAATTTAAAAAGTTGACGATTGATATAACCCATTTCATTTGATTATACAACTTATAAACAAAAAAGATGTAAGCTTTGTAACTTGATTATTTTCCTGACAAACCCAAAAAATTATAACTAATTGCTTTTTAGTGGGGAATAATTACGACAAGTCATCTTGATCGCAAGGGGTTAAGGGCATTAAATTATCTGAATTTTTGCACATAAGTTTGGGGTGACCCTAAAAAAATGCTGGACAAGTGCACTTGCCTCAAAATTTTTATTTTTCCAATGCTTCCTACTGGGCACTGTCTTGGGAAAACATGTCTTTTAATTGTCCACTTATTGAGGAATATAGAAACACAGTATAAAACCTACCCCAATTTTCCAAAAATTTGCTTGTAACAGATAAACAAACGTTTATATAAACCAATGTACACCTGTTTAAACCCCTTTTGGGGGAAAAGTTCCTAGGCCTTTTTTTAAGCATAACCTTGCCCACCACCACAGGGTGGATATGAGGGGCACAATAAACTAGTCTTCAGTGGCAAAGTCAAAATCAATCTTTTTGATAGCTCAGGGAGCACAGAAGAGAGTTAGGTTGCCGAACCAAAAAATGGTCCTTTTTTTGTATGCGAGATCACAGTCATCATATTAACTGGGCTGCTAAAACTGTCTACCCTACTTCTAACTTTAACAGTCCTGTCTGGTTGAATCTTTCCTATACACAACTTTTCCCTTTTATAAATCTTAGTCCCGGCTTTTTCCTTTTTGATGTCGTCCCTTTCCCTTACATGTTTTAAAATTCCAAACTTCAAAAACCCCTGGGGCCCCTTTAACCTGATTCTTTTTTTTCTCCCTTTTCCCTTTTCTCTTTTTCTTTTTCCTTTCTTCTTTTGGGGTTTTTTTTCTTCATCCATGGGTTGCGGTGCTTTTTTTTTATCCCCCCCCCCCCTTTTGTTTTTGTTTTAAACCCCTTGGGGCCCCTAGCTCCCTGCATCTCCTTTTCTTGTTCTTCGACTGACTGCACTAACTATTAGTTCTACTTACAAACAATCAAACCACCATACCTCTCTACTCCCATTCCGTCTCTGGCTGACGCAACAGGGGCGGGACAAGGTGCTTTGTAAATGTGACTTTGTAAATGGCCAAGTCGAATAAACGTCGTGGTAAGTTTTCCCATTTCCAATGTGCAGGTTTTTTTTAAAATTTTTCCATCACGGTATCGGCCCTTTTGTTATTTATGAATTTTATATTAGGCACTGGGAAAAAAATTTAGGGTTTATTTTTTGGTATGTTCCTGACACAATGAAAAGACGGGTAAGTTGGTCCGTTCTGTTACGGCAGTTGTTGTGCTTCTTCCCAAAGTTTTAAAAAAGGGGGAGAAATATGGATTATCCTTAAATTTCGCTCTTGGTGTGGTTTATAAAATTTTACCAAGGTTTTGGAATATTTCAAAAGTGTATAGGGGTTGTACGGGTTACCAAGTCAGTATGGGTTCCGGAAAGATCCGTTTAGCAGGCTTTTCCCTTTATTGTTAGGAAGCACAAAGCAACATTAGGTATCTTTTTTTCGAAACGTTTCACCACACAGAAGGCTTCTTCAGTCGATAAAAACTTTCTGTACTCGAGAAAACCTTTTCTGTAAAGGGCGAAACGTTTAAAATAATGAACCAAACTGTTCTATGTGTCTAACCTAACAATCTCCGGGATTTTATACCATTTTAATATTATTTCCATTTTTGAAGTTTTTTTTTGATGCAGTGCAGGAGAAAGGGGAAGAGAAGTGCTTATTCGCCCTAACCGGACGGGTGCATGTGATTCCTTTGAGAGGGATTTTTTGCATATTTTCCCAAATTAAAAGGGGGGGTTTGAAGTGAAAATTTTTGTCAGTCAGGTAGATACTTGTATCGTGGAGTACAGGTAAGTACAAGTGAAGGGTGGAAGGATAAATTGTACCCATGTACAGTCCCTTTGGCAGGGTTGCTCATGGTAACGGATGCTTTTTACGTGGCCCAGGATCGTTTTATATTAAGATGGATAAGGTGTTTTATTGGGGTGATGAATGGGAAAGGTTTTTTTCCCTGCAATATCTGGGTTTTCGATATACTACCTTATTGATGAATGAGCATACGAACTTTCAAAAGTTGGGAATATATTGGGGACGTCTGGGAAAGTAACCTGTTGCTGTGAATTTTTGATAAAACTAAAAGCCAAGGTCTTGGTGAGGGGGTTATTGTATGACTGGGGTAGCCGATCATCACCTGGGAGACGTCTTCCAACATTTACGGTTCTCTACACAACAGAAAAGAGGGTGGCGAGGGTAAAATTTTGAGAGGGTGCCGTGTAGTATTTTTTTAAACCCTACAAGGTGCCGGCCTTATTACTTTTTAATATTGCAAAGATATTTCTGTGAATGCCATTTTGCATATAAATTTTTTCTTATGTTGCAATCTTTACCCTTAATAGTGTGTGAACTTTAAAAGGGCCCAAAGGTAGGAAATTTCCCTCTTTATTTTTGGGAGCCAATGCGAAAGGTTGAGAAGGGAATGGGTTTAAAATTTCCGGTGGGGAAGGGGAAAGGTTGGAGTTTTTTCCAACTACGGAAGCGTGTGTTTTCTTGTATGAAAGGGTGCATGCTGGGCTCTTCAAGGATGGGTTTGAAAAAGGTATTGTGTATTAAAAAAAACTTTCAGATGAATAGTTTAGAGACAGTTTGTGGCGTTTTAGGGTGATTTGTCTTTAGAGAGCCTGGGAAAAATTAAAAGCAGGATATTAAAAGGGGCTTTTTTGACAGGGGTATAAGTGTTTTCCTATTTTCGTTACGGGTGGTTTTGGGTTGGGGGGGGGGGGCGTCAGACTGGAACCCCCAAGGAAAGTGAAGTTTAAATATAAGTTTTTGCAGGTTCCCCCCCTAGAGCGTTGTTATTGTATCGGAAAATTGTGGTGGAGTTTTGGGGTCTGTGGGGGAACTGACACTGTATTTAATGGTATCTTCTAGGCGGGAAGAGAACATAGGCAACTTTTTGGACACGTCGCTTGATCTTCAGTTTGTTTCCGACTTTGGAAAAGAACTTCTTCAGGTGAGGGACTGAAACCTCAAATCACGACTTAAGGTGATGGTGATTACGTCGTCTTTATATCCTATGCCCTGCCTACTTTCTTTACCGACCTGAAAACTACGTGAGGGAAAACGTTTCGGAATAAAGTTGCTAAAAAGTTCCTGTTCTTACCACCCAATTGTCGGTATTGTATACCCTTTTGATATTTAAACTTCTATGGACATATGAAAGATTGCGGACACACTGACTCACTGAAATTTTAGAAAGGGGAAAGTAGGGAGTGTCGCTTTTAAGACAATGAATTTCGAATGAGGGGGTTAACTAACGTCTCAGCAAACTGTGGGTAAAATAGTTTTGAGTAATTCAAACAATTTTGTTCGTGAGAATTTGGAGGATTTGGATATCAGGCTTCTCTAACGGCAAAAAAATTTTTTTTATGGGGCGAGAACAGGTAAAAATCTTGATATGGAAGGACCCTTGGGCAGATTTTCTCGAGGGAAAGTATTTTAAGATGCTGTGGGGCTTTGTAGGAGGATTTTGGATTAGCCCAAAGGATTGGTAGGGGATTGTTGACATTAACTTGCAGCTAGATCGCTAGGCACTCCTCATACCCCCGAGGTCTGGGGGTTCGAATCTCATCCATGGGGCTGGAAAACTTAGGGAGGGTTTTTCCAAAAGACACCTGCTGACCTTGCCCCTGTTCACCATCAGTTTAAAAAGGGTCCTGGGTGTTTGTCGACTGGGTGAACCTTATACCATGTCATGTACTCACAAAAGAACCTGTACATAGAAGAAAGGAATTACACGAGTTCGGCCCAACTTGGACCATTTACAAAGTCTATTAACATTACTGGATTTGTAAATGGCCCCAATCGGACCGAAACGTCGTCGTTACCCCCCTTCTTCTAGTGTGGGTTCTTTCGTAATGTTCAAGTCACGGATTTGCTTTTTTTTTTCTTGTTATTTATGTCACACTTTAAAAATAAAGATATTTTATTATTTTTTATTTTTAAATTTTTATTTTAAAAAATTTATTATTTTTATTATTATTATTATTATTATTATTATATTTATTATTGCCATTGAGGGGAACCCATGCCAGGGGGATATGGGGTTTCCAGGGGGGGAACGGGTTTTGCTTATCAAAATTATGGGGGGGGGGGGGAGGGGGGGGGGAGGGGGGGGGAAAGGGGGGGGGAAGGTTGCGAAAGTTTGTGAATAATTGTGAGTGTTTAAAAATTTTTTCTCTAATTTTTCCTTAATAAGGTCAGGGCCCCATTAAATATATGTATATGAATATGATTGATTGCCCTTTATTTACAAGGTTATAGGTATACAGGGCTTATGTATATGTTTCTTAAATTTTTTTTTTAAAATTTTCCACATGGAGTTTTTAAAAGGGTTTGGGGTTCAGAATGTCATCAGACATCTGTATGTAACTTTAAGATACAATAGTTAGCACGTATTTTTTGTGTTTGCATGTTAAGTAATTTTGTTTTTGAATTGCACAAGCGCATTAAGGTTGTGTTTAGGTTGCCAAGTAGCATGTGCTGTCTTGTTCTTAAAACTGGGTTAATAAAAATGTTTTTTAATTCCTCCGGGTTAAATTTTAAAGTCTTAGCTTAAATTTTAAAAACTAAAATGCAACACAATGTATATAACGTTATTAAAACCTTTATAACATTTTCCCTACAAATGTGTAATTAACTGTTTTTTTAATGGGGGTAATCTTCATAGTTAGGGGATAATGTTTAACCAGGTTTACATTAGTTTTAAAACGTTTTGTGTTGGTGCATAAATGCTACTTTTAAGTGTTATCATTATTTTTTGGGGATAAGCGTTTTTTTTAGTAATAAAGAATATTTTTTAAATTTTAGATATTTTTCCCTACCTATGATGTATTGTGTATATAAATTTTTAAAAAAAAAAATTTAAAAAATATATGTGTTCGCCGGCAAGCAAAAGGCCTGACTCAGACCTCTTTCCCCGGTACTTCCCAGTCTTCCTCTCACTTATTTCTCCCCCATTACCTACAACTTTATGTCCCCCCAAAGGGAAAGGTTCCTTGATTTTGGGTGAGGGGCTCTTGATTGGGAAATTTGGGGATCGTGCTCCAGTTCCCCAATTTTAACGAATGCCTTCCATATCCCCCCCCAGGCGCGTAAATCCTCCGGGTTTGCGCTTCCCCCTTGTTTATAATAAAATAAAATAATACCCATTAGTAAAAAAATCATTTAGGATTTTTTTTTTTTCCCTCGTTTTTTTTTCCTAAGCCAAATCACAGAAATTCGCCTCCAAATCAAGGAAACCCTTCGGACGAGTCAAGCCTTGCCAGAAGGTTGGTCACTGCCCCGGGCCCTCAGGGTAGAAGTGATCATCATATCCTCTAGATCTGAATATCTAACCTAGACCCCGTCTCACCCACTTTTGGGTAGCGAAGGCTCACCACACACATCTTTTGCCCACCCCTTCCACCCACCCTTTTGGCTCTTCCCAGTTTTCATTCCTGCGCCCCCAAAAAGCCTTCCTTCAATTTGCAAAAAAACAATTATTGAACCCGGGGATGACACCAGGTTCCCCTACGGGCCCAAAGGCGTCAAAACGATGCGGGAAAAAAGGAGGGGCAAAGTGGGGAATGCATGGATAGAATAACAACTACAAAACTGCCCAATAGCAAACACAACTACAACTATGTTTGCTTTTTTTACTTTTGGACTGTTTCCCCCTAAAATAATGTATAGTCTCCGGAAAAGCGAAATACGCATCCCTGTGAGAGAAAAGTTCGTTTGTTAAGCGAGTGGATGAAATAATGACGGGGGTGGTAGTATAAGGGGGTGAATGCCTTTTAAGAAGGGGGGGCAACGTTACCTTTCCCCTTATTTCCCTCACCCGGGGGGTTGAAAAGGACCCTCAAGGCAGTTTTTAAATCACTTGATTTCCCTGCTCCCCCAAATCTGAAAGTATCGGGTTCAACTCAAAGTTTTTTGTTGAGTTTTACATGTTTGTTAGCCGGATTGACTTCGTTTATTTAAATTTAACGTAATTTTCTTTAGTCCACTAAATGAGACTATTGAAAATAGCTGGCATTTAAGCTCCGTTTTCCTCCACCGTGCCCCTTTTTTGTTTTAAACGAACTCAGTGAGACTATTAAATATGCTTTCATTTTTAGCGCCGTCTTGCTCTGACGGGCCGTTTGTTGAAACAAACTCACTGAGACTTTTTAACATGCAGCATTTTTATCTGCTGTCAAACCCTTTCTTCAAAAGGTTTCTGTCTACCACTTGATGACTCTTGTCCGAGTTAAAAAATTGTTGTGTCATTTTTTTTTATAACTTGTGACAAGGGTTTTTTCAT
Source organism: Cherax quadricarinatus (assembly GCF_026875155.1). Taxonomy (NCBI): domain Eukaryota; kingdom Metazoa; phylum Arthropoda; class Malacostraca; order Decapoda; family Parastacidae; genus Cherax; species Cherax quadricarinatus. The sequence goes on from NW_026505459.1 coordinate 14,656, forward strand.
CCAACAAATGCGAGACGAAGGGACAGCATGAGCATCCAGTGGGAATTGACATTTTGGGGGATTTTGGGATTCAATGGCAATTGCCACCTGGATCCCCCCAACCCAATGCCCCAGCACACTCCAAATAACGGGAAAAACCTCATGTACGTCACCTTAAAGCAACCTTCAGCTACGATTTAACTTAACTTTCAACTTGGTGACTGTACCCTTCTACCCGTACTTTGAATTGCTCTATGTATAAGAAAAAGGGAAATTTTTCTTCGACTACGTCATCTCTTACTTTTTTCGATTCAACGCTGAGAAACCCATAATGGCTAACCTTTCTGCACCTAGGGAAATCTACACTGCTGTTATAAGATACAAGGAAATGGAATCACCAAGTAAGAGAAGGTGAAGGTTTATGAAGGGGGAGCGGCTAGGGCAAAATATAAATAACTATTGGAACAAAGAGGGCCCAGCAAAAAGGTTAAGAGGGATGGGGGAAAATTTAAAAGGTTTAGTGTTCAGCAAAGTTTTGTGGTTACATGAAAGTGGGCAGGGGGGAAGACGACGATTTGGGGGAAGATAGGTAAAAGGAAATAGTAAAGAGAAAAAAAATATGAGGATTTTACGATAAAGTGATACAAAGAGGGGGGGATTATAAAAAGAAGAGAGAGTGACAAAGTGATAATATGTAAAAAAAGGGGTAATTGAAGAGTGACGGAGATGCATAACAAAATTTTTTTGAGAAAAAGAAAAAAATTTGGAGTAGATTAAAAAGTGGAGAAAGCCGAGGGGAAAGAATGGGTTTCAGTTAAAAAAAAGGAAAAGAGTTATTAATGGAGATTTGAGGTATTGCAGAGTTTGGGGGGAAGGTTTTCAGGAACTGTTAAAATTTTTGAAGATAGTGAATAAATAAATGTTGATGACAAAAGGGAGGCATAAAAACCTTAGGAGTGAATAAAGCCCAATTTTGAGGTGGGGAAGTGCATTAGCAGTGAGTAGAAGGAAGGGGGGACAGCGTTGGAATGATGGGGTAAAGACAGATATTTTAAAAAAATTTGGGGGAAAGTATGGAAGGTAAATGCCGATTTAATAAAGTATGGAAAAGGGTAAGGTCTCGGGGTTGGCAGAGAACATGCATAGTTCCTTTTTATAAGGACAGGGGATAAAAGAAAGTAAAAATTTTTAGGGGAAATAAGCCTGCGAGTAACCCATAAAGTGTATGGTAGAGTTTTTATGAAAGAAGTGAAGACGGGGAGAAAACAGAAATGAACAAGGGGGCTGTAGGAAGGGTAGGGGGTTGTGTAGACCAAGTGTTTACAAGACGCATTTGGTAACGATTTGGATAAGGTTTTTAAAAGATCTTTGGGGAATTTATAACAGGAAAAAATAGATAGAGGGATGGGGGTGGGGGAAGGGCAGATCTTTTCAAATAAAGGAAAGGAAGGTAGGTTACGAACAGTGAAGAGTTTTTTTCGAGGTCTGAGGCTCAGGTTAGAGTATGTAGAGAAAGGGAGGTATTTCCCACTTACCCCTAGGGCCCTTGACGGGATGCTTAATGCCACCAGGTTTTTCAATATATTTCAGTAGGGGTTTTAAATAATGAAGCCGGGGTGTTACGAGAGGGGGGGGGTTAAAAGATAAAGAATCTAACACAAAAATGAGAGTTGTCACAGTGTTTTTATTTGATGAGACGTGCTTTTAGAAGATTGAAGAAAGTTGCAGAGGGTTTGGGGGGCGAGTTTGGTAGGGATGTAAAAGAAGGAAAATTTAAAAATGAACATAGGAAAGAGTAAGGGGATGGGATAACAAAATAGGGAAGAAAGATGGAGTCAGACGGAGGGAGGGGGTTATGGAGAA
>NW_026505460.1:0-16104 GCF_026875155.1 Cherax quadricarinatus
TCTTAAACTTCTAGTTTTTTGGTGGCCCATTTAAAAGATTTGGTTTATGTCCGTTTGGGGAGTCTTGGGGTTTTTCCATGGAGATCACTTCAGGGAAAATCCGGGTTCATCCCAAAGAAGACAAGGAGCTATGGCTTACACTTCAGATACGAGGATAGCCTCACCTAACCTTATTTAAAAGCGCAATTTAATTTACCCAATCAAGCTAATTACTTTTAACATGTTTACAAAAATTTTAAATTATAAATAAACACAATGAAATTTTTTTTTTTTTCGATAATTTGCTGGCGGGGAAAAGGTGAGGTAATTGCTGGACAGGGGAAGGAAGGTTTGGAGGAAAAATTGCGGGCAGAGGGGGAAGGAAGGGGGAGGAAAAAGGTGGGACGGGGGGAAGGAAGGTTGGGAGGTAATTGCTAGGACAGGGGGGAAGGAAGGTTGGGGGGTAATTGCTAAAAAAAGGGGGGAAGGAAAGGGTTTGGGGAGGTAATGCTAGAACAGACTGTAGCCCAGTTTTTAGAGGCCAAATCTCACCCGGGGGGTCCGGATTCGAGAACCGGACGAATACAAAAAAAAAAAATTTTTTAACGATGAGGAAAGAAGGGAGGAGTACTGTGCCTTGGGGAACAAGCTTTTCACGTAGTTGTCAGACTTTACTCTGTTTACTATTATTCTTCGTGTTCATTTGTCATAAAGTTATAAATCCACCTACAAACTTCTTCTGTTATTCCTTTATCACGCTTTTTTGTGCGATTACACCGTACAAATTGTCCAAAGCTTTTCAAAGTTTGTGTAAATCTGATTTTGTTTATTCTCTACAGCATCCAGGACCTTGTCAAGTGGGATCCAGTAGCTTGGGGACAGGCAGGAGCGCCCTGCTTTAAACCCATTAGAAAAACTCTTTCCCCTGATACCCCCCTCAACTATACCGAAACCACCTGGTGTTCAATACCCCTCACCCATTTGACCATAAACAGAAATTTTAATCTAAAATCTTAAAAATATCCTATGAAAACTCCAATACTGAAACAATGTACTGTGCCAAAACAAAAGCACACATTGCTAAACTCACAAACTAGTATTTATCATTAAGCCAAATACCAACTTACCTATTAATTTGTAAATATTTTAAAATAAAGAATTAAAAAAAAACTAAGTTTGCCCCGAAATGCCAGCCATCCCCTGGGCGTTTATGGTCACTCATAATCATTATTTAAATACATGTAAACCCACAAAAAACCAAATTTTCTGAAAAATTCAACATTGTATCTTATAGAGAATAAATTTTGAAGAAGAATTTTTCCCCCCGGGTTTTTTTAAAAGGGGGTGGTTTTATTAGGTGGTTGGGATCTTGCTTTTTAAACCTTTCAAAATTTTTAGATTGGATTTAAAATGTTCGGTCTTTAGTTCTTTAATTTTTCGTCACCTTGGGTAGAGTTGGGGTTTCTGTTGTTTTTATTATGGGTCCCTTGCCATGCTCCTTTTTCCGGGAATGCTGAAGGGCACTGCATTCTGCTTCTTGATGAACACGGAAGTTCCACAATCTGGGCCTGGGGAATCTCATGGGCAACCCTTACCTTTTTCAAAACTTTTTGAAAAGATAAATGATTTTTGGGGGATGACCTTTTTGGTTCGTTAGTAAAGTTTTATTTTGCGCCCCTTAGTCTGGGCGCCCTCGGAAAGCAATTGGGGTTTGGTATCCCTCAAAATAAAATTTTTCTAACAGGCTTATAGGGCTCCATATGCGCAGCATTAATTGGTTGAAATTTGGGGTCAGGGATATGCTGGTAGGATATACCCCAAAGGGATCCTCATCCGTCTGTTTTTCTCCGCATTAGCTTCACATCGTCTGAAAACAAGGATATCTCTGAATCTCTTTTCCGTCATGTCTTTCACATACACCGAAACAGCACCGGGCCCCAGGACTACCATGTGGAACCCCTCTGTCACGGTACCCCCTCTAACAAACCCCTTCACGTACCCTCACTCCCTTGTTTTTTTCCTGTCATTATTCTCTGATCCATTGTGGCCTTTTCTGTTATTCCCCGCCTTGTTCTTTTAGCTTTTGCACTAATCTCTTTTGCAAGACTGTATCAAAAGCCTTCTTACAAACAAAACATGGGAAACTACCCCCCCCCCTCCTATCTTATTTTTGTCAAACCCATCATACAAATCCATGGGGTTTGTGACACAGTATTTCCCTTCACGAAAAAGTGCTGGTTTTCGTATATAACTCCTCTTTTTTAGGGATTTCACCACTCTTCTGAAAAGCTTCTCAATGACTTTGCTACTTACATGTCAGTGAAAATGGGCCCGTAGTTTCATGGGGATCTGCGTCTCATTTCTAAAATTAGGAATACATTTGCTGCCTTTACACCCTTTCCTGGGGTTTACCTGGGGGAGTTTTGGGGCAACGCCCCCCCGGGTCGGTCTGGAAACCAGGCCTCATGGGGGATCGGAAACTGACCCAGGGTGTTAGTGCCGGGCCCCACACAAACGACGTACGAACCCACCCGGGTTTGGGCAGGTACAGACATTATTTTCCCGCCAGTGCCTTCTTGAAGACAGCCAGGGGTCTATTGGCATCCCCCTTAGTTGCTGGGAGACAGTTAAGAGACTTGGGCCCCCCGGGCACTTTTTGTGTTGTTCCCGGCCTCGGGCCCCCTGCTTTTTCATCGGGGGAAAGTTGCAACCCTCCGTCTTTTGCCCTTTATAGGGAGTGATTTTTCGTGTGGGGGTTTTGGGACCATCCCTTCAGGGGCTTTCCCAATTATATTTCTGCATCCTCCCGCCTGCCTTTTCCCGGAATACAGATCAAGGGCCACAACCGTTCAGTAAATTTAGGGGCCTTATCGACTTACGTGTGCTATGAAATTCTTTGTACGTCCCGAGGTCGCATGTCGCCAGCCTTGAAGGGACCATTTGTGTAAGCCAGTATTCCAGCCTAGAAGAACAAGCGATTTGAAGATGCTCATGGCTTGGCGTCCCTAGTTTTTTAAGGTTCTCATTTTCCATCCCATCATTTTCCCAGCCGATGAGGGGAGTAATTGTTTGGTCTTTGAAGGCAAGATCCCCTGACATTTTCACTCCCAGGGTCCTTCACATGGCTTTTTTGCTCTATTGTAAGTTAGAATTTTCGTATACCTTGATACATTTTTTTAAATTTCCTCAAGTTTTCTATTTGATATTCAAATTTCTCCTCGTGAACTTTATTTGCTTTGAGTGGCCTTTTGAAAATTTTGGGTTTAGTCCCTTGGAGTCTTGCAGTGTCTTTAATGGAGTCACTCCCCTGGCAATCTGTGGTTTATCCCAAAGGGAAAACACGGGGGCTAAGCTGACATCTCTGCTATTCAGAAATGGGATAGGAAATGGAAAGAGAGCGAGTACTGTGCCTTGTGGAACCTTAAGTAGTTGCCCTGTTTTTAATGAAAAAACTGTTGTCATAGTACACCAGTGCCTCTGCTCCCTCCCTCGGATCATAGAGAGATGATTCCGTCCCACTATCTTTGAATCTGTTCACTTTGTACCTCTTCCCTCCTCCCCGGGGGTTTTGTGTATTTATCCACCATTGTTGGTAACCTTAAATTCGGTTTTGCTAGTCCTTCCTGTTTCCACTGAAAAAAAAAAACTTTCCCAAATCTCGTGTTGAGCTTTCCATAAATTTTTGGTCATTCTTCTGATCTCCCTCCTTCCTTCATCCTTTACCCGGTCCCAGACTTGTTTTTTCCTTTTTATTTGCTGTACAACAGTTCCTGGAGTTTACCTGGAGAGGTTCCGGGGGGCCAACGCCCCCGCGGGGGCCGGGGGCTGTGACCAGGCCTTTTTTTCCCGGTGAATCAGAGCCCGATCAACCATGTTACTGCTGGCTGCACGCAAAACCAACGAACGAACCACGCCTGGCTGGAAAAGGGAAACCCACTTTAGTGCTTGTCCAGTGCCAGCTTTAAGACTCCAGGGGTCTTTGGTAATCCCCCCCTTTTATGCGGGAGGGGATTTTAACAGTCTTTGGGCCCCTGACACTTATTGTAGGTCTCTTAAGTCTATGAAACCCCTGCTTTTCATTGGGGGGAGTTGCATTTTGTCTCCAAGTCTTTTGCTTTCAAGTGATGATTTTTTGTGTGCAAAATTCGGTACTAGTCCCCCCTTTGATTTTCCCGGTGATATAATCAGTATCTCTCCGCCTGGGTTCCAGGGAAAAACAGGTTTTAGGAACCTCAACGCCCCAGTAATTGAGGTGTTTTTTTTCCGTTATGGTGCCCGGGAAAGGGTTTTCTGTACATTTTTTGGGCAGCAATTTTACCTGCCTTGAAAGGTTGTTTGGCGCAAATTTTCCCGCCTAGAAAACAAAAGACCTGAAAAAGTGTCACATGGGCTTAGCACCCTATTTTGAAGGTTTTCCTTATCCACCGTCATTTTTCAGCAAGCGATTGATACAATGTTAGGGTCCTTGAAGGTGAGATCCCCGACATGATCACTCCCAGGTCTTTGACTTTGGTGTTTCGCTCTATTTTGTGGCCAGAATTTGTTTTGTACTTGATGAAGATTTAATTTCCTCGTTTTTAAACCATATCTGAGTAATTGAAATTTCTCATCGATTGAACTTCATATTGTTTTCTGCAGCCACTGAAAGATTTGGTTGATGTCCGCCTGGAAGCCTTGCAGTGTCTGCAATGGAAGCACTGTCATGCAGATTCGGGTGTCGTCTGCAAAGGAAGACACGGTGCTGTGGCTGACATCCTTGTCTATGTCAGATATGAGGATGAGGAACAAGATGGGAGCGAGTACTGTGCCTTGTGGAACAGAGCTTTTTTACCGTAGCTGCCTCGGACTTTACTGTTGACTACTACTCTCTGTGTTCTGTTAGGAAATTATAGATCCATCGACCGACTTTTCCTGTTATTCCTTTAGCACCTTTTTGGGCTTTAACCTTGGTCACATTTGTCAAAGGGCTTTTGCAAAGTCGTATATTTTACACTGCATTTTTTTTTGTCTTATATGCATCTGGGACCTTGTCGTATGATCCAATAGTTGAGCAACGGGAGCGACCTGTTCAAAAAACCCATGTTGCTCTGGGTTGTGTAATTGAGGGTTTCTAGATGGGTGGTGATCTGCCTTTGGACCCTTTCAAAGATTTTTAATATGAGATTTTTGTGCAATCGGTCGTAGTTTTTTGCTTTTGTTTTTTACGCCCCCTTTGTGGAGTGGGGTATGTCTGTTTTTTTTAGAACTGGGGGAAACCCCCCCCGTTATGCTCCCCTCCATGGGATGGTAAAACTCGGATGGGGGCTTCTTGAAATTTCTTATGAACACGGAGTTCCATGAGTCGGCCTGGGGCGAGTGCATGGGCATGTCATTTATCGCCTTTTTCGAAGTTTTGGCGTCAGGAAAACATCAGATAGGCTTGTTTAACCAAATTCTTGGCTCTCTCAAAAAAAATTTAAAAATTTTAAACTTCGACTCTCAGACTGGTTAGGGCTTGCAAAAAATGAGCAAAATGGGATTTAAGTAGCTCATTCATTTCCTTGCTTTCATCTGTTTAGACCCATCTTGTTTAAGTGGGGGCCCAATACTGGAGGGTTTTTCTCGATTTGTTTTGGCATGGGAGAAGAAATATTTTGGATTTCTTTCGATTTCATTTAGGCTTTTAGTTTTCCCCGATTCCTGACTTTTAAAGTTTTCCTTTAGCTTAAGTTCGATGTTTGCTATTTCTCTGACCATGCCCCACGTTTTCAGTTTATTTTGCCTTTTTTTGGGCTGTTCTGTTATTTTTTTTTCCGTCGCCTTAAAAGGGAGCGCCTTTTCTCTTTCTATTTTACATCTACTCCTTTTTCTTAGAGGAAAAGTCTTGTGCATACATCGAGTGCCACCGGTTAATTTTTTTTTCTGGGCATAAGTTGGGTCGTGTTGCTTAGTATTCTTTCCCGCTTATATGGGTTAGGACTTGGTTTACGGGCCCCCCACTTTGTTTTTGTTATTGAAGTCGATTTTGGTGAATGCCCCCCTCGTGCTAATCTCTTTTGTCGGTTGGGGCCCGCGCATACATGTCTGAACCTCAATTATTGTGATCTAGTATATTGTTTTTGAAAGGTGACATTTCGTATCAGATCATCATTGTTGGAAATAGGTCTGTGTATTCTCCAGTCTATAGGGCCATTTTTGTGGTTTAAAAATTTAATTTTTTGGGAAGATTTAAAAGCTCGTGGACTGTGAGTTTTCATCAGAGCTGCCTCCTGGTGTTATTACTGCAAACAATTTATTTGCTATATTCCTCCATTTTTTGGTGCCTTAAGTTGAAAACCCCCCGGAGCAAGATGTTGGGTGCAGGACTGGAAAATTTTCCAGACATGGTCAATTTTTAACAGCGTTCCTGGGGAATTTCTGGGTTTGCACTGGGGGCTTGTAGACTACCCCAATGACTAGGTTTTTGGTTTTCGATCTTACTGCTAAAACTTCCACTGCATCATTTGAGGGATTTACAGTTTTTGTGCAAACAATGACTCTGCAATGTCAGGCCAACCCCCTTCCCCCCCCTTTGCCTGTTCACCTTGTCGCATCTGTATAGGTTTTTAACCTGGGATCCAATTCGTTGCCAAGTGACCTTTTTGTGGGGCTCAGGGGAAAACCCCGCATTGCCTTTGCCTCGCAAATTCCACGGAGAAAGGATTTGTTTGTTGCTGGCTTTAGACCCTGTAATTTTTCAAAGAAAAATGTCATCGGACGTTTTGGGATTTTTTGGACTGGGGGAGGGGGTGATTTTTTTTCCAGCATTTAGTACTGTATCTGTTGGTTTGGGGTGGAGGCCATCGACTTGGTTCCACTCCAGGAATACTGGATTTTTGTACGATTTCTGCCCCTTTCCTGCCAGGTTTTTCCTTCCTCACTAAAAAAAACCCCTCCCCCCTTGAGTGGTGTGGTACCCAGGTTTTCCCATGGCCCGGGTGCTTTGTATCTTTTTGTCCCCCCTTTGTTGGGGGCCTGGAATTGAAGTTTTACACAGTTAAATGACTAAAGGGACACATTTCAGGGGGAAAAACTTTTTCGGGAGGGGTTTGCATTTTCCTGTTTTCATATGGGGACGGCAAATTTTCTAGGTGGTCAAGTTGCAAAATCCCCTCTGTTTTTTTTTTTTCCCAATTTTCCCATGCCTGCAATACCAAGTGCATAGTTGTGCAAGGCTTGGTTTCCGTTTTCCTTTGGGTTTTTGTGACTTTTCCCTTTGGTGCATGTTTACCTGTCTTATTCCTATCCTCCCTAGCACCAACAATGGAGCTCCCCCAGAAAGCTTTCAATGCTATGTCTTTTTTCGTATTGAAGGGGGCCTTCCTCCTTACCCTGCATATTCTTTTCTCCCTTTTGATTAATCAACATATTTTAGGGGTTCTTTGCTTCTATATTTTTTTTTCCATTCTCTCGTGCCTTGTTTGGCCCTCCTACCCTTTGGGGTGAACCAAAGGACTCACTCGGCCTTTCTGTTTCTGCTGCCACGGGTGACCCCGTGCATGCTGGATAGCTCCCCGCTTCACACATGGGGTGTCCGGGTTCGATTCCCGGTGGGGAGAAACATTACAAAAACATTTCCTTAACCTGTTTGTCCTGTTCACCTAGAAGCAAATAGGTACCCCGGGTGTTATCAGGTATGGGTTTCCCTCTTTAACAGTTGTTTGTTTAATATGTTTATTATGCACCCCCGCCCATCCTGTGGGCGGTATAAAAGATTACAGAGGTACAAATTGTCCAGGGGCTGCTCCAAAGTTTTTATAGCTGAGCAAGTTACAAAGGTAATGAACTAGATTTTTATAAACTGACCAAGTTCAAAGGTTAAAGAGCTCCAGGTTGAGCTGGGCAACTCATGAATAATTGCAAAGGTAATGAATCATAAACACATTAATCAGAGAATTTACAAAGGTAATGAGCCCCAGGCAAGCGGTCAAAATCATGACAATTTAAAAGGTAATGTGATAAACACGTTATGACATATTACAATCATAGAAAATAAGAGTAAGAGCAGTTAACAAACATAGTAGGGAAAATTCATCCTTTGGGGCCCCCAACAACGAGTTCTAGGTCCTGTCTCTCCTGGGCGACAGCCTTTGGGAAAACACCCAAAAATTCCCCCCGGACTGCGCTGCACACACCATCGACCCCCCCAAAAAGGGGTCCAAGAACCCATGACTCCGTTTTAGCACCCGGGGAGAGCTGCCCCAGGGACTTCCCCGGTCCTGGTGGACGCCAATTTGTTTGAAACCCCAGGCCCTCGTGTTACGGATTTTTGAAGCTTGAGGAACTGATACACATGCCTGGGACACCTGGCAGCTGCCTCGCGGTCGAACCCCCACGAGCTGTCCCTGTAGTGGAAGTTCCTTTTTTTTAATTGTACACCTTTTGAGGAATACAGTAAAAAACCTATGTGACATGTAAAGATATTTTTTAAATAAAAATAAGAAATCGTTATGCTAAGCAAATTTCCTAAATTGCTTAGCATTTTTGCTTTAAACAGTTAAGTGAACTGTAGAAGTAGATAAAAAATCCTAAACACCTTTTAAAAACCCCCTTTTAGGCCTAGTTTCTGGGGATTTTTTGTGTATCCATATACCTTGCCTACCGCCCCACGGGAATGGATATGGGATCCAAAATAAACTACCCACTTGGTGCAAAATCAAAATCCCTGCATTTTGTGGACACGTATTCCAAAATTCTTTACGGTTTTTCCTACCAGTTCTCTTTCCCACTGTCCCTCCGTAGGAAATTCCTCATGCCGTTGATCACTATTTTAAAAGGGGCTTTCTATGTGATCTGATTTTTTTCCGGTAACACCTCAATCATCATCATCCTCCACTTTTTTGGCCCCCCCAAGGGGCCCAGGTTTTCCACATTATCTCCTTGGGGCTGAAATCACCCACAATTTTGTAATTTCCCTTTGACCATTTTGGCCCCAAATGGAAACCCTCAGCAGTGTATAAAGCTTTGCTCTTTGCTCTCATCGTACTTTTGCTTGGTTTCCGCTTTTAAGTGGGGGGGTTGTACATCACTGATCACTTTATTTATGTATTTTGACCAATTAATATTTGCTTTAATGGGCCATTACAGCGGGACGTGTAAAAATTGCTCATTACTTAAAATTTGTTCAAGATTGAAATCATTATAAACGGTAATGATCATTACCCTCTAACTTCAGAGTTCATTACCTTTACACCTTGTTGCTATAACTTGGGGGCTCACCCCCTGGACCCATTAGAACCAGTGTAATCCACAAACTTGGGGGGTCAACCCCGGGGACCCATTATTACCTGTGTAATCCACATAACTTGGGGGTCATCCCTGGACCCTTTTTTTCCCATGAAATCCTACAAATGGGGGGCTCAGTCCCTGGACCCATTAGTCCCCTGTGTATCCTAATAACTTGGGGGCTCAGCCCCCTGGCCCATTAGTACCTCGTAATCCTACAAAACTTAGGGCTCAGTCCCTGGACCCATTATGTCCCCCTCATAACCCTTTTGACTACCCCCCCGCGGGAGGGGTAAGTAAGTAAGTAAGTAAGTTTATTCGGGTAAACAAAAACAGTTACAAGAATTATCAACATAGCAGAATTGTGAGAACCAGGAAAACCCCAAAAAAGCAGACAGAGTGACTTATTTCCATTGGGGCCCTTTTTTCCTTATTATTATAGTAAAAGGTTTAAAATATTTTCTTTTTTATTCTAAATGAAGATAACATCTTATTATCATCTAAAAAGACTATCTGCTACACCAAGGTCATTAAGACACAAAATACGAGGGTCTTAAAAGGGAAATAAGGTAAAAATTTACACTTTTTTTTAGCTAAAAAATAAAAAATCATTCCCCCCCCTTTTTCGTACAAATTTTCATCAGAAAACCTTTTTGGCACTCTTTTTTAAAATGGTTCACGCATACTGGCTTTGGCATTGCGGGTAGTCTGTTCCATTCCTTTTTTGTGTACAAAAAAAAAGGTGTTTGAACCCTGGCCACTGACTTGGGACACAAAGTTGTGCTCTCTCCCCCTAGTACTATGTTTGTTTTGGGTTCCCCAACCTTGACAAAATTGACAGCAAGATATTCGGGAAAATTTTTTTTGTGAGCAATTTTTTAAACTGTTTTAGCTTCGTTGTTTTACTCTGTCTTAACATTCACATATCCAATGCGTAATTCACCGGCCTACTGTTCTCTTGGCCCCAGCCCCGGGATAAAATCTTCGTTTTTGTTCGGTATTTGCAGTAAAACTTCATTTTTTTTTGTCAAGGCAAGTACCAAGAAGAGAACGTAATATAGGGCTTTGAAAGGGCAGCATAGGGCCTGCGAGCCTCATAGGTGACACTGTGCTGTCTTACGGAACTTCATTTTGGGCATTCGCTTTCTTTACTACACTGCCCCTATCAATTCCCTGACATGCAGGGGGTAAAAGGGGACCCCAAATATTTTATGATGAAACCAAAGGATGGGCCCCCCTTACTTGAACATTAAAATTTTTTCCCTTTTTCCAGTTTATTTTTCTGCCAAAAAAAGAATGGTTCATTTTCCCTAGGTGTAATGAAGTTTTTGTCTACTAACCATTTGCTGCAGGACTCCATTCCAGTTTTAAAAAACTTTAGCAAAAACTTGTGGGTCTTTACCGACACTAACAGAGCACTGTCATTGCAACAGTAGGAGTTTGCACTTGACATGATAGCATATCTTTGACATAAATAAAAATAAAAGGACCCAGAAACCCTTGGGGAACTCCACAGTTACGGCAGGGGTTTTCTGTTTCTGTTTTTGTTGATTTTGACTATTTGTCTCCTGTTCCCAAGGTAGGATTTAAAACCCGTCTACAGAACCTATACCATAGCTTAATTTTATTTACATAATATATTGTGGTTGACAGTATCAAAGGCCTTTTTGCAGGTCAAAGGGTTACCATGCCTATGGGGTTTTTCCCCCTTTTGACATTTCATTCTCGGGTTTAATCCACAGATTAATAAGGGGGGTGTCGGTTGACAGGGTCTTCTAAAGCCCGAATTGATAGTATGGGGAATGTTGTTGTCATTAAAAGGGACTTAACTACGAGAATACACCCCCCTCTCTAGAATTTTAGATATCTGGATACTAACAGGCCATGTTCTTTCATCAACCTAAATTTTTCTTGAAGATAGGAGTGACTCTGGCCTCCTTAACCCCCCCCCGGGCTGTATTTGGGGATTGAAGATTTTTTTATTGAGCAATAGGATTGACAGTTCAGAAGCACCCCTTTTAGGAACTTAGACGGGATTTTTCGGGCCTGTGCTCTTAGTTGGGGTTTAAAACCCGTTTGTTCTTTTTGAATAAAATCATGAATACATTTTTCTATTGACAAATGTTTGGGGGTTTCCCCTTTAATGGTATATATGTTTTAAACTTATCAAGGGCTGTGTTAAAGGTTTTGATGCGCTGGTTTTTTACTTACTGTGTTGTTTCAACAGATGGTAGTAGGAAAAAAAGCAATTTTTCCACCTTTAAAGTTTGGGCATACCCCATTATCGATATGAGTACTATTTTGACCCATCACTGGGTTTTGGCTATACCCCAACTGTTTTAGTTGTTGCCAGAGCTTTCTGGGGTTTTTGCTTATACTCTTCAATTTTTTAGCATAGTGCTTTTTCCTTTGCTCCTTTTAAAAAATCTCTTACTCTGTTCCTCACCCTTTGGAATTCACTTAGTGCTCAATATCCTGTTTTTTGCTTTAAACTTTTTGCAGCTGGTCTTGAATTTCTATTATCTAAAAAATCTCAGTATTAAACCAGGGTTCAGTTCTTTGTTTAATCCAAAACCCCTTTAACTGGTGCAATATTATCAAGGATGGAGTGAAAAATTGTTTTGAATTTTTCCCAGGCATCGTTTACGTCCCTGCAACTGTTACTCTGTCCAGTCACAATTTTTGTAGCCTATTTTCAGTGTTTCATTACTAGTTTCAGTTGACCTCATTTTTTTGTCCTGTTTTACCTATCCATCCCAGTTATTTTCCTGGGGCAGTAAATGATGAATGTCACTAAGACCGGGTAATGACGCCTGACGACTAATGTTCTCAGGCGGTTTCAAAATATGTGGCAATTAGGGTGGGTGAGAAATGTGTATCCGGGTTGGAGTATTAATTAGTTAGTGTAACTATTTAATCCTGAATTTTCTTATACCTTTTCATAGCCCTTATTTTGCTGCTGAAAAAAAGATATTAAAAGTCGCCCCCGAATTGTCTCGCAATTGTTTTCAATCCCGGGAAAAACTCTGGAAAAGTCTTCTAAGAAAAGGTCCTGGGGAGGAGGGGGTAACTAGTTCCCACAAGAGGGTTTGGTCTTTGGAAACACACTTCAAACCATAGAATCTCCCGTTTATTGTTATTTAAAATCAGGGGCTTGGGTTGTAAGCAAATCATTTCTAAGTAGGCACATACTCCCCCACCCTTTCTGTTCCCATTTGGTTTTTTAAATTTTAACCTCTATTTTGACCTCGTCTCATCCCGTAATCCCCAAAATTCGAGAGGTTATAACTGCCGCCCTAATTTTGTTATAGAATCCCAACTCTGCCAATTTAGGAAGAAGTGAACTTGCATTGACAGAATAAAGTGAAGGCCGTTTTCAAAAACAATCATAAACACAAATTGGGGAATGGGTCATTTGTTTTAAAATTTAAAAAATCAATGTCACAGCTAAAGGGAACTGGCCAAATTTATTTTTTACACACAAAAAAATTCGGACCGTTCTAAATGTACATACATCCATCATGCACCCCCCCCTTTTCACATTTTACAAAAGGCCTTTTCGTTTTTCATGCGTACTTTTGTACATGATCACCGTTTGGTAGTGTTTTTAGATAATAATTGCTGTTTGTCTCACATTGACCTATGATATTACAATGGGGTTAAGGTTATCATTCCTACTACTAGACCGTCATTATTTCCGTATTTTTCTGTCTGTTTTTTCCCGCACAAAGTTTGAGGCCTGGATTAATTTGGGTATCCCCCTTAAGGGGCACAATAAAGCTGTGGCCCCTGTTTTTGGAATATATGGGATAAAAAACCCACACAATGGGAAAATAAACACAAATCAGTTAATGTGTCCTTTATTGACTACGTTTCGCCCACACGTGGGCTTTTTCAAATCACAAACGAACTACCGGGGTGAAAAGGGAAAGCGATTTTATAGTCCGGGATGCGGGAAGAATGCTGCATCTGTGATGTACCGAGTGGGGGTTATAGAGCCTAAAACTTGGGTAGCTTGAAAGGGATTGGATAAGTTTGTTACAACCTTCTACAGTGTTTATGTGGGATAGCGATGAAAATTTTTTGGCGAGTGGGTTTGCTATGTTTAGAAGCCACTATTTGGTTGAAGTTTTCGGATATAAAATGATGAATTCCAGGATTCTTCGGGATTAGTGTTTTCTTCTGTGGGGATAATCTTTTTTCTGTATTTTTACAATGGTTTTTTTGAATTACGGGGTTGTACCAGGCATTCCTTTTGTCGTCGACCGCTTGCTATTGGTTTCGAAATACGTTTTGGAGGTCCCTTGATGTTTTCCCCCCGTAAAACTTGTTGCAGCATTAAAGGGTTTTTTTATACCCCGCAGAGGATGGAGGCTTGTCCCGCCTTTTCGGTGATGCCTTTATGGGCACAACTAACCCCAAATGGAAACCTTTCTAAAACTTTTCTTCAAAGGCTCCCGCCCCTTCTGAGGGGGCCCGAAAAAGGGGAAAAAACTTCTGCACACCTTTCCCGCAACCCCAGACCTGCCAGAATGTATGGCCTGCCCAAAACTCACAAAAACCTGGTATCCCCCTGAGGCCCCTATCCCGGGAATAGGGAGTCTCCCACCAAACTCTCAGGAATTTCTCGCCAAACACCTCCAAAAAACTCTTGGGATTCAGTCCAGCACATCTCAAACACTAGGGGACTTCTCATCGCATTTGCAAAATCAAAAATCAGGAACAAAAACCCAGCCTTTACGGACTTCCCCATTCACCAAAGTAACCCACACACAAGCCATCGATCTCTTGCGCAAAAAAATTGACGTTTCACTTGTTTTTCCCATTCCAGCCAGCGATTTATCGCCCTTTTTGAATATGTTTGGCTTTTACGTGTTTCTCTTTCGAAAATACCTCTTTCAGCAGATTTTTTGGACTACCCAGGGGTTCGCCACTCATGCACCCCTGCGAACCTATACATGGAACACAGAAGCCGAACGTTTCTCCCCATTATTCCTTCGTCTGTCACCTGGCTCCCTTATGTTGACGACATTTCCCAAAACTCCTAAACCTTTAACGTTCAAACTTCCAAGAAAAAGCTCAACCAGGTCGAACCTTCAATCCAGTTTCCACTTTAAGAAGAATCGACAACACTTCCTTTTCCCTTTATGTCCGCTCTGCAAAGCTGACCACGAACTTCGTTTAAAGTCTATCGAAAACCCCCCAACCAAAAAAGACTTCTTTCCCCTTCTACTCCACCACGACACCAAAACCAAACGTGGTGAATTTAAACTTCTTCCTGGTGCACTCAGAATCTGCAAAGGGGAAAGAGTTTCCCTTAGGAAGAATGCACTATAATTTAACAAAATTTTTCTAAACTCCATATCCCGCACTCATCAGAGCTGCAACGGGACATAAACATCTTCAACACAAACCCCGAGAAGACACTGCCGGAAGAATAATAGTCCTTTCCCCCCAACTCCATTTCCAAACATGTTTCCAACATTTTTGCCAAAAAATCATTCCAATATCTACCTCCACAACCCGACCATCAAGGAATCACCAAAAGTAGGCAGGACAAGCCCCATCCTCTGCAGGGGATACATAATCCCTTGTAAGACGCAACAAGAAACGGGCGAAACATCAAGGGACCTCCAAACACGTATTTCAGAAAACCAATACGCAAGCGGTCTGACCACAAGGAATGCCTGCGTAAAACACCGTAATTCAACAACCACTTATAAACTACAGAAATCAAGCTTATCGCCACAGAAAAACCCCAAATACCGAAGAATCCGGGAATCATCACTCATTTCAATCCGAAAACCCATCAACCGAATAGTGGCTTCTTAACATAGCGAACCACTCGCCAAAAAATTCTTCATCGCTATCCCACAAAAGAAAACGTAGAAGGTTGCAACAAAATTATCCAATCTCCTTTTTCCCAAACTACCCAAAACTTTTAGGCTCTATAAAAACCCCCCTCGGTACATCACAATGCAGCATTCTTCACCTGACCACCGACAAAAATACTCGCGTTCCTTACCCCCAGGGATTCTGTTTGTGACTTGAAAAAGCCCACGTGTGGGCGAAAAGTATCAAAAAAGGGGTCACATTTTACTGCATTTGTGTTTATATTGCCCTTTTTTGTTTAGGTTGCGGTGTTTCCCTACCTTTCGCGATAGTGACATTTACTTTTTGGTAGGATGGGAAATTTGGGCTTTTTCGTCCAGGGCGCTGTTAAATCCATTTACTTTTCCCCGCCCCCATGCTGATTTCTTTTTCATGGGAAATTGAAGAAGAAATATAAATAAATTAGGCACCGTCCCCCCTAATGCCGCCATTTTCACTCTTCGCTCTTTTTCATATACAAAAATATTTATTCTCTTTTCCTTTCCCTAGTACACTTAGACGCTTAGCAACACCACGAATTACTGTAAAATTTTCCCCCTTTAAAACCCTCTTCACGCTCACTTTTCCCCGGTTTATCCTTCCAAATCCCCCTCAGTTCATTTTTCGGGGTTTGTTTGGTTTTGTTGTCTCCTGACCTGTTTTGCGACTCAGCCATTTTTTAAAAAACCGAGGGGAGTAACGCCACCACAACCCGACTTTCCTTGAGTTTATAGTATATTTGGGGTTTTTTTGCTATGATTCTCTCACTGACACTGGTCACTGAATATAGGTCGCTACATAACTTAACCTTTACTGTTTAACTATTTACTTTTTTCTTTACGACTGGCACTGGGGAATCCCCACCCATAACCTTGGAGTTTTGTTGTTTTTTGACGATGCTCCTGTTTTCCCCCCGTTAGCACTGGTCAGGTGATATGATGGGGGACAGATTGATGCACTGCAAAAGATGAACGCAGTAAAAAGAGAATTTCACTTCGCTTCGGGAGGGGG
>NW_026505461.1:0-16611 GCF_026875155.1 Cherax quadricarinatus
AAGGGCCAAGAGTGAAAGGGGAGAGCAGCTGGTGCAGATGGAGAGGGTGGATAAATCAAATGCAGAGGCACAACCATGCTACCAAGAGCCACTGGAAAAAACAAGGGAGAAAATGACCACATACAGACATGAACCAGAGTCACAGAGGGAGAAGCAATGGAAGAGGAAAGGGCAAAATCAGTGTTTATCCAGGGGCTACGGGAGAGAGAGGAAAGGACACACATTGAAAGACGGCAGCAGAAAAAAAGGAGATTGAGAACATTATCACAGAAATAGGTGAGGAAGACATGGACGAGATTGTAAATTTTCAGAGAATAGGGGGTACTTGAAGGGGAGAAAACGACCCATCAAGCTGATTCTCAGGACAGAAACAGTGTGGAACAGGATCCTCCAAGAGAAACCACGGTTGAAGTACTCGGTAGAGTACAAGAGAGTGTTCCTAGACAGAGACAGAACACAAACAGAGCGATGGCAGCTGAGAGGACAACAAAGCAAAAGGAGCTAGGAAGGGAGACAAGGACGGAACCAGCAGAGGTCAGTCAGAGCAGGACAGAGCAGCAAGGGCAAGCACACACAGAACTATCCTCAGAACCCCACAACCTATCACACCATCCCAACACAAACTACAATCCATACTCATAGCTTCCACCCAACACCCAGCTATGGATTCTCACAGTACGTTACCAGGTCTCCCACCATCACAGGCCCTCCAAACCACAGTGTTGGTATGGTACACAAATGCTGATGGAATAACAAATAAGTGGGAGGAGTGGCATGAAAGAGTCAGAGGCATCACCAGACATCATAGCTCTCACAGAAACAAAACTTAACAGGAATGATAACAGATGCCATCTTTCCAATGGGATACCAGATCCTGAGAAAAGACAGAGGGAACAGGGGGGGTGGAGGAGTTGCACTGCTGATCAAAAACCAATGGAATTTTGATGAGCTGGAGAGAGGAGACAGTGGAGAAGCAAGCAATTACATAGTGGGAACGCTTCTCTCTGGAGGTCCCAAAGTGGTAATTGCAGTGATGTATAACCCACCACAGAACAGCAGAAGGCCAAGGCAAGAGTATGATGAGAGCAATAGAGCGATGGTTGACACACTGGCTGCAGTGGCCAGAAGAACTCATACAGGGCAAAGCTCCTGATCATGGGTGATTTTAACCACAAAAAAATCGATTGGGAGAACTTGGAGCCACATGGGGGCCAAGATACATGGAGGGCTAAAATGATGGAGGTGACACTGGAAAACTTCATGTACCAACACGTAAGGGACACTACAAGAGAGAGAGGAGGGATGAACCAGCAAGACTGGACCTAGTATTCACATTGAGTAGTGCAGATATTGAGGACATCACATATGAAAAACACCTTGGGGCCAGCGATCATATGGTTTTAAGCTTCAAATACACAGTAGAGCTACAAGTGGAGGGGGAGTAGGAAGGCCAGGGCGAATGAAGCTAAACTACAAAAAAAGGGGACTACACGGGAATGAGGAACTTCCTGAATGGGTTCAGTGGGACAGAGAACTGGCAGGGAAAGCCAGTTAATGAGATGATGGAATATTTAACAACAATGTGCAAGAAGGCTGAGGAGAGGTTTGTACCCAAGGGTAACAGGAATAATGAAAAAGCCAGGATGAGCCCATGGTTCACCCAAAGGTGCAGAGAGGCAAAAACCAAGTGTGGCTAGGGAATGGAAGAAATATAAAAGCCAAACAACCCAGGAGAATAGGAGAGTAGTCGTAGAGCCAGAAATGAATATGCATAGATAAGAAAGAAGGCCCAATGACAATATGAAAACGACATAGCAGCGAAAGCCAAATCTGACCCGAAGCTGTTATACAGCCACATCAGGAGGAAAACAACAGTCAAGGACCAGGTAATCAGGCTAAGGAAGGAAGGAGGAGAGACAACAAGAAATGACCGTGAAGTATGTGAGGAACTCAACAAGAGATTAAAAGATGTGTTCACAGAGGAGACAGAATCTTTAAAAAAGGAGACAAACGTGAAGCACTAAACTACAGACCAGTGTCACTGACATGTATAGTATGCAAAGTCATGGAGAAGATTGTCAGGAGAAGAGTGGTGGAACACCTAGAAAGGAATGATTCTCATCAACAGCAGCCAACATGGTTTCAGGGACGGGAAATCCTGTGTAACAAACCTCCTGGAGTTGTATGACATGGTGACAGCAGTAAGACAAGAGAGAGAGGAGTGGGTGGATTGCATTTTCTTGGACTGCAAGAAGACGTTTGACACAGTTCCACACAAGAGATTAGTGCAAAAACTGTAGGACCAAGCAGGGATAACAAGGAAGGCACTAGCACGTTAAGAGACCATACAATAAGTGTCAGGGGCCCGAGACTGTTCAACTGCCTCCCAGCATACATAAGGGGGATTACCAACATACCCCTGGCAGTCTTCAAGCTGGCACTGGACAACCACCTAAAGTCGGTTCCTGACCAGCCGGGCTGTGGCTCGTACGTTGGTTTGCGTGCAGCCAGCAGCAACAGCCTGGTTGATCAGGCTCTGATCCACCAGGAGGCCTGGTCACAGACCGGGCCGCGGGGGCGTTGACCCCCGGAACTTTCTCCAGGTAAACTCCAGGTAAACAATGGATCAGGGAATACTTGTCAGGAAGACAGCAGTGAGTCATGGTACGTGGCGAGGTGTCAGAGTGGGCACCTGTGACCAGCGGGGGTCCCACACGGGTAAGTCCTAGGACCAGTGCTGTTTCTGGTATATGTGAACGACATGATGGAAGGAATTGACTCCAAAGTGTCCCTGTTTGCAGATGACGTGAAGTTGATGAGAAGAATTCATTCGATCGAAGACCAGGCAGAACTACAAAGGGATCTGGACAGGCTGCAGACCTGGTCCAGCAATTGGCTCCTGGAGTTCAACCCCACCAAGTGCAAGTCATGAAGATTGGGGAAGGGCAAAGAAGACCGCAGACGGAGTACAGTCTAGGGGCCAGAGACTACAAACCTCACTCAAGGAAAAAGATCTTGGGGTGAGTATAACACCAGGCACATCTGGAGCGCACATCAACCAAATAACTGCTGCAGCATATGGGCGCCTGGCAAACCTCAGAACAGCATTCCGACATCTTAATAAGGAATCGTTAAGGACCCTGTACACCGAGTACGTTAGGCCCATATTGGAGTATGCGGCACCAGTTTGGAACTCACACCTAGCCAAGCACGTAAAGAAACTAGAGAAAGTGCAAAGGTTTGCAACAAGACTAGTCCCAGAGCTAAGAGGTATGTCCTACGAGGAGAGGTTAAGGGAAATCGACCTGACGACACTGGAGGACAGGAGAGATAGGGGGGACATGATAACGACATACACAATACTGAGAGGAATTGACAAGGTGAACAAAGACAGGATGTTCCAGATATGGGACACAGCAACAAGGGACACAGTTGAAAGTTGAAGACACAGATGAATCATAGGGATGTTAGGAAGTATTTCTTCAGTCAAAGAGTAGTCAGGAAGTGGAATAGTTTGGGAAGCGATGTAGTGGAGGCAGGATCCATACATAGCTTTATTTATTTGTTTATTTATTTATTTATTTATTTGAACATGATACAGTGAAGTACAAAGTTATTACACAGTGCAACATGCCAAAGCCCCTTGTATGCAGTGCATTATGAGCAGGCTTAAAATTAACTTAAGATTAACTAAGCAATGATATATTCAGTGGTAAAAACATTATTGTAAACAGATAACAATTTAGCACAAATGAGTATTACAAAGACAGGTTATATGGTCATTTACTGCGTTGCTGAGCATTCAGTAGAATGGAGTATTCTGTTAGGTAATGCAATTAAAAAATAAAGTTTGATTGGGTCACAGGTTAGACATTTATGAGATACAATAATGAGAAACATTTACGAGATACAATTTATGAGATACAATTATTCAGTATTTATGTAGTTGTGGGTGAGTAAGTGATTTTTGAGAAGAGACTTGAATTTATAAACAGACAGCGTTTCTTTTATATTCACAGGAAATGAATTCCAGATTTAAGGCCTTTTATGTGCATTGAGTTTTTCCATAGCGTGAGATGGACACGAGGAACATCAAAGAGTGATCTGTGCCTTGTGTTATGGTCATGTGTTCTGTTGAGGTTGGTAAGGAGACGTTTGAGGGGAGGGTTTATATCAGAATAAAGTGTTCTATGAATGTAGTAGGTGGCATAATAAGTATGGATGTTTTGAATGGTGAGTAGGTTTAGAGTTTTGAATATTGGTGGAGTGTGCTGCCTTTAGTGGGAATTTGTTATTATTCTGACTGCAGCCTTTTGTTGGGTAATTAATGGTCTGAGATGGTTTATTGTTGTTGAGCCCCATGCAAAAATTTCCCAAATAGGTGAGATAGGGGTAAATAAGTGAGTGATATAGGGCCAGGAGGGCTGACTGTGGAACATAGTACCGTATCTTCGATAGTATGCCTACGGTCTTGGAAATTTTTTTGGGAAAATTTTGTTGTATATGTGTTTGAAATTTGAGTCTATTATCAAGGTGGATTCCTAAGAATTTTCCCTCTATGAGTTTTGTGATAGGTGATCCGTTTATCATTATGTTAAGAGGACGCCTGTAGCACTGTTACCAAACTGAATGAAGTAGGTTTTTGTCAATGTTTAGAGTAAGTTTGTTAGTCCCTATCCAGGTAGATATTTTCTGTAATTCGGTATTCACAGTATTTAGCTAGCGTGACTGGGCTCGGGTAGAGAAGACGTATGTAGTGTCATCTGCAAATATGTGGGTTTGAGTAGTTGCGATGCATTTGGTAGGCCATTTATGTATAGAGAAAGAGAAGAGGGCCAAGGACACTTCCCTGTGGGACACCAACTGCATTGGGCTGTGCTGAAGAGTTTTGCCCCGTTGTGAAGCAGAGGTATGATAAAGCTCACGGTTCAGGGAGAGTGACCTAGTGGCGACCAGTGAAGAGGCTGGGCCAGGAGCTTGGACTCGACCCCTGCAACCTCAACTAGGTGAGTACAACTAGGTGAGTACACACTCCTCTCTCTCTCTCTCTCTCTCTCTCACTCTCCTCTCTCTCTCTCTCTCTCTCTACTCTCTCTCTTCTCTCTCTCTCTCCTCTCTCTCTCTCTCTCCTCTCACTCACTCTCGCTCAGCAGCTCGGGTTAGAGATTTTCTTCCTTTTGATGTGCGTCGGGAGGAGAGGTTTCACGATTTTCGTCACTGTTGGTGAAGGCGTCGACCCTTCCTGTCCACCCAGCCCTGTCATCACCCACCCCGCTCTGCCCTGCATCCACCCCACCCACTAGACATTCACCCCAACCCTCACATACAACACACCCCGACCCTGCATGTACTGTAGTAGGTTCCCCCACCCCGTTCACCACCCACCCAACATACTACCCCACTCAGCCTCCCATCACCCCTGTCCTTCACTTAGGTCCCTACACTACCCACAACGTGCGTCAATTAAACCCTTACAATCAGCTCCACCCCAGACCCACCCACCCACTCCGTTCATCAGCCATAACCCACTCGGCCCTATATCATCTTCCCTGAAATTCCTTCTAACTCCACGCACTCAACCCGTGACCCACCTGCCCTCTATGCAGTCAGCCCATGACCCACTCTGCCCTCCATGCAATCACCCTATAACGAACCCTGCCCTCCATGCCCTCGGCCCGTGAGCCACCCTTGTGATGTAGTCCAGCTGGGCTTGTGAGGTTCTCTGGGGAGACCTAATTTAAAACCAATTATATGGTCACACCTTGCCTTGGCAAACGTCTGTAGCCACGCCCACGTCTCAGGTCTTTTGTTCTTGACGCCTCAGACCTAGGCGTCAGGTCGTACACGTGGTTGTGGAGGGTGCTTGGACCACCATAAAAGCCCAAGGAAGAGCATGATCAGGAGATTTGAGCGGAGCTGCTGCTGGGGTGCAGAGCTCCTGAGCAGAGATTCGAGCGGAGCTGCTGCTGGGGTGCAGAGCTCCTGAGCAGAGACTTCGAGCGGAGCTGCTGCTGGGTTTCAGGGCTCGGGAGAAGGCTGCTGAAGTCTCTGGAGGAGACTGTTGGAGGCATTGGGCAGAGTACTGGCTTGGCGCCGTACTCGTGCTGTGTAGGTCTTGGGACCTGTGGCTTAGTTCCTGTGATGAACTGCCCTCTGAACTATATTGTAAGTTACATTCATTTTGGTCAAGTTGATTGTGTTCCCTGTCTCACTGCTTATGTGTACCATCCCATTTATCTAAACCACAATAATGCTCTGTTCCCAAATGTATTATTGTACAAAGACTTAATAATAAACTGTGTTTGAGTAGAATAGTAATATTCACTGCCCACCGTTATTTATTCTTTTTTCTTATATTTTATTATGTTTATATGAGTGAAGAATGGGCGAGGCATATGTTAGTGAGTAGTGTAGAGTTAATGAGAGTGTCGTGGTGGTCACCACTGACCTGTCATTACCTACCTACCTCCGCTAATCATCTCACTCCTACCACCTCGCCTGCCTCTCCCCTGCCTACATAATCCCTTACTCCCATATTCCCCACTTATATCCTATTCAATCATTACCCCCCTACATGACACTCTACCCTCCACCCACCTCGCTCACAACCCCTCTGTCAGTTCATAACCCACCCTGCTCTCCATGCACTCAGCCCATGACCCACCTTGCTCTCCATGCACTCAGCCCGTGACCCACCCTGCCCTCCATGCAATCACCTTATAACCCACCTCCCCTCCATGCACTCAGCCCGTGACCCACCCTGTCCTCCATGTCCTCAGCCGTCGCCCACCCTGCCCTCCATGCCCTCGGCCCGTGACCCACCCTGTCCTCCATGTCCTCAGCCTGTGACCCACCCTGTCTTCCATGTCCTCAGCCGTCGCCCACCCTGCCCTCCATGCCCTCGGCCCATGACCCACCCTGCCCTCCACCCACCTCGCTCACAACACCCTCTGTTAGGTGAGACTTTTCATTAATGTGAAGTAAAAGAATAAAACCCATAGGTTCTAACATTTATGATGTACCGTAGCTCGGTTGGTAGTGCACACATCTCATGCATTGGTTCGATCGCCGGTACGGGTGAAAACATTAAGACGTATTTCCATAAGACACCTCTGTCCCTTTTCACCTAGCAGTAAATAGGTACCTGCGTGTTAGTCGACTTGTGTGGGTGGCATCCTGTAAAGAAAATTAGCCTATTTGCCCGAAATGCTCTACATAACCAGGGGCTTTCTGTATAGTATGTCACTGATGTCAGATAAGTCTGTACACGTTGTATATGTACTTGAAGAAATGAAGATTATTATTATTATTATTATTATTAGTGATGGCTTGCAGGAGGTGTTGGGTGCCCAGTGAAGCTCTCAGATGTGTCGCAGCTTACTGGCTTTCATCAGCTAATGTAGGTACAGTTGGCCATTACTATATTGTTTGTGTCTCTTGCAACATGAAGATTTTCATCTCTGTGGTCTTATTACTTCGCTCGCATAAATAAACAATTATTGTGAGTCCAGTAACTTGGTGAAACACTCAGTGAACGGTGTTTTGTTGAGCTTTATTTTATGGTGTCCCGTTGCTCGGTTATTATGCACTCACCTTACACATTGATGTGACCCGGGTTCGATCCCCGGTACGGGTGGAAACTCTGGAGCGTATTTCCTTAAGACACTCAATGTCACTGTTCACTTAGCAGTAAGTAGGTATCTGGGTGTTAGCCGACTAGTGTGGGTCACATCCTGGGGACAGAATTAACCCTTCTTTCTCCCATTTCCTCAATTTCAACACCTTGGGCACTCCCTTTCCCGATCATGTCCGCCTCTTCAACAGCTCATTTCTACCAAGTCATAAGTTGAAGATTCTTTTTTTACTTTCCGTCTACGTCAACGCGCTCTCTTTTCTTCTCTCCCAGAAGATCTCTGTAACCTCGCCACCACCGCTTTTAACACTGCTCGCCTTAATTCGCAAATTCATTCAACTAAAACTTCAGAACAAACTTCAACGTCTCATCTCAGCTAACCCTTGGTCTAAACTCTCTCTTACTGACTGTGTTACTAATCTGTCTTGTGTCACACTCTCCCAACATGAGCTTGAATTGATTGTGTTTTGTTCCTTATTTTGCCACTTCACTGGCCTCTCTGGCTGGCATTGACCTTATTAGCTCTTTTGATTCCTTACGTCAGTCTCACTCTCGGAATCTTCCTAACTTGTCCACTTTTCTTGGCGCTCACCTTCCTGCTCTTAATAGCCTTTTGTCTCTAAGAATTACCACCTTCTTTTTTTTGTTTTGTTTTGTTTTAACAGGGTTTGACAAGGTTAAGGATCCCTAGCTTTATTGACAAGCAGGTTAAGGATTCCTAACTTTATTGGCAAGCTAAAAGCTGTTACCTACATCAACTCATTTGAAAGCATTTTTATTGTTATGAGACATACAAGTAGGGAACAGGATAAAGTTGGAGCCATCAGTGGACCAGCATTTTCATTTCATCAACTGACTTTATCTCGTTGACATCATTATGCTGTACGAACGTGTTCCATACTCGAGTCATCCTGGTATATATGATCTCAGATGGAGTGATGTTCTGGAGAAGGGTACAGCCAGAGTGAAGTTGCTGCTTTCTGCCCGTCTTGTGGCATAAAAGCTTGTTTCACGCTGTCCTCGAAGTGATCCAAGTGTGGTACTTTGACAATATTGGCCTTGTACATAACAGTAAGGCCACCCACATCCCTCCTATGTTGAAGGCTCTGCTGAAATGACAGATCTTTCCCAGGATGAGTCCAGGCGAGAGATGAGACGTCTTGCTCTGTTCTCTTCTCTGTCAAGCAGTCGCAGATGAGAGGGGGGGCAGGCAAACCAAGAAAGTGGAGCATACTCAAGGTGTGAGCGTACTTGTGCCTCGTACAGAATCTTGCAACTCCTACTGTCAAGTAGATGCGAGATACGGTGAAGTGCTGTAAGCTTCCTGGCTGCCTTGTTTGCAAGATTTACAACATGGTTCTTCATGGTTAGTTTGGAGTCAAATTTCACCCCAAGGATATCAACTTCTCCAGGTGCCAACACCCACCCATTCATCCTTACTTCTGCACCAGCATTACCATCATGGTGCCTAGAGACGATCATCATTTGCGTTTTCTCAGATGCAAATGTTACTTGCTATCTATTTCCCCAAGCTGATATAGCTCTCAGCTGGTGATTGATGTAGCTTAGAGCAGCTGGCATTTCTTCTCTTAGATAAGTGAATGTCAGTGTACAGTCATCTGCATATGCATGTGATTCTGGGATGAGATGAAGGTCGTTGGAGTAGACATTCTATAACAATGGTCCCAGCACGCTTCCTTGTGGAACAATTGCCCCAATAGGATGTCTTGCTGATTCCGTTCCATTGAGAACTACACTTAGAGATCTACCATGAAGGTAATCACTGAGGAGACATAGCGTAGAGCCTGCAATTCCCAGTGCTTGAAGTTTTGCTAAGAGGCCCTGGTGCCACACCTAGTCGAAAGTGCCAGCAATGTCCAGTGCTGGCGCTGGGATAGCCTCATCTCATGTACTACAACTTGGGTTAACGGTTACCCTGAGCACCTCCAGGACTTTGCAATTTGTACGTTCAGCAAGGCCATTACTCGCAGGGTGGCGTAGAGTACTGGCGCTTGGTGAATGTTAAATCTGGAGCAAAGATCCTGCATTATGGCGTTTATGAACTCAGACCCATTGCCCAACAGGACACATGGGCAGGTATGACAGAGAACGACATGCTCACGGAAAGTATTTGCAACAATCTCGGCAGTTTTTGTCAGGAATGGGTATAATTCACAGTACCACATCAAGTTATCTACCATTACAAGCAGGTGCTTATTTCCCTTCTCCGAGGTCGTGAAGTTCGTCAACAGGTCGAACAAAAGTTCTCCTCCCAGGGCTCCTTTGTAATGGAATACTTTAGAATGGGATTAGTACTGTAACAGTACCCTTGTGCTGCAGACAAACAACACACTGGTGTACATGCTTGGCAATTTTTCACTGCCATTTTAGGCCAGAAATATTCATTCGTGCCTGTTTGATGCTGTGGTCCTCCCGGGGTGCGCTGCACCGGGACATAAGGTTAAAAACTGGATACTGGTACCAGGGACTCCGGTATAAATTGGTGTACATTTTCTGGGGGGTCCCCACGGCAACACGGCCAGTACCCCTTTGGTTGACCACCAAATCCTTTAGTGGAAGGGGGAGACTTGACCTGTAAGTAACGCCCCCGGTCCGGGTAAATCCAGGCAAAAAAACAAGGCTGGGACCACACGGGGTCCTACCATTGGGCTCTCTAAAATTCTCAACGGAAATGATTGTCGCCCTCACACATGCTATACCCTTGACAGGGCACATTATTATTATTAAACAAAAAAAAAGCGCTAAGCCAAAAGGGGATACAGGCTGCAGGTGGGGAAGGGAAGCGAGGGTATTGGATGGCAAAGGGGGGAGGGATATCAGCATTACGAAAACAGCGGGCAGGGGGATTTCGGGGGGAAGGGAGCAAAGATTGAAGTAAAAGGGCGAAAGGTATCAGAATTTGGAATAAGTCATTGTTGTCAAAAAGTCAATGAGAGAGTCCGGGTGAAAAGTGGGTCCATCAGCGAGAAGGGGGAAAGGGAAAGAGAAGCAGGGAGCGAAGACGACGACAGAGGGAAATTTTCCCGCGTGCTCGTTATAAATGGCCTCCCAAAAAGAATGGCGACTGATAATGATTTGGCAATTCTCACAGAGAGGAGCAAGACGCCTTCCCCAAAATTCCTGATAAGACAGTATCCAAGCGAAGACGGGAGGGTGTCTCCCAACCTCACACTAGTGAAAAAAAGACGGGCCCTAACCTATACCGGTTAAAAAGATTTAAGTTTTTGCCGAGCAAAAACCAACGTTGTTGCCAACGGGGGTGAAGGGGGGAAGATATTGCAGCAAAATAGTCCGTAAAAGGAATACCTCTATAAGAAACTGGTGGGTCATGTACTGCTGACCGCGCAGCAGTGTCTGCCTGTTCATTGCCCTGTACGTCAACATGACCAGGGACCCAACAAAAAACAATATCTTTATGCTTGGTAAAGATGCGGCGTAGCCAAAGTTGGATACGGAGGACTAAGGGGTGAGGTGTATCAAATCTTTGTATAGCCTGTAAAGCACTAAGGGAGTCTGAGACAACCACAAATGATGACACAGACATAGATGCAATACGGATAAGTGTTGTAAGGATGGCATATAATTCAGCAGTAAAAATACTAGCCGAAGATAGTAAATGTCCTTGTACGACGCTGTCCGGAAACACTGCTGCGAATCCTACGCCGTCAGAAGACTTAGAGCCATCTGTGTACACAGCAATGGCATGAGAATGAGAGTGAAAGTGGTCAAGAAAAAGAGAGCGGGAAGCGACCGTAGACAGTTGGGCTTTCGAGCAAGGGAGGGAGAAAGAACAGACTCGAACAGCTGGAACTTCCCAGGGGGGTAGGGAAAAGTGAGATGCTACATGTACATAGAAAGGTGGTAGTTGAAGAGAAGACAAGAGCGAATGAAGGCGAAGAGAGAAGGGACGGAGTAAAACAGGGGCGGCGAACAAATAAAGAATGTCTACTAATATCAGTGACCATTCTATAAATGGAAGGATTGCGGAGATCATGAGAGCGTACATAATAGTGCAGGCAATGGCATCACGGCGATCGGATTAAGGATGGAACGTTCGCTTCTGCATAGAGGCTCTCGACAGGGGAAGAGCGAAAAGCACCAAGGCATAAACGTAATCCTTGGTGAGTAGAGTAGAGAGTAGCAGGAGATGCCGCTGAACAGATCTGGTCACCATAATCAAGTTTCGATAAAATAAGGGTGGAATGTAGGCGAAGGAGGGTTCGACGATCACTCCCCATGAAAGATGAGCAAGGGTTTTAAGAAGGTTCAGCCGGCTGTGACAAGTTGCCTTCAGAGAGGTAATGTGAGGTTTCCAGGATAACCTACGATCAAGGAGGAGGCCCAGAAACTTGACTGTATCACGTTCAGGGATACGGGAGCCATAGAGGTACAAAGGATGATCGGAGATGACAGAGCGTCTAGTGAAAGTAATTTGGTGGGTTTTAGTGCTGGAAAATTTAAACCCACGTGTGGTGGCCCAATTGGAAACATGGTCGACTGCATGTTGGAGAGAAACTGTAATGAGGTGACAGTCAGCGCCTGCACAGGCAATAGCGAAGTCATCAACATAGAGTGATGACCAAATATTTGATGGGAAAACTAGAGGCCAATCATTAATAGCAAGGAGAAAAAGTGTTGTGCTCAGAACATATCCCTGGGGGACACCTTCAGCTTGGATAAAGTCCGGGGAGAGCACATTATTAACCTGAACACGGAAATGTCTGTCAGTTAAAAGTTCTTAAGGAAGGATGGTAGATTGCCTCGAAGGCCTAAGGAGTGGGCTTGGGCTAAAATATTATACCTCCAAGTTGTGTCATATGCCTTCTCAAGGTCAAAAAATATGGCAATAACTGAGTGGTTATTCGCAAAGGCATTACGAACATACGTATCCAAGCGTAGCAAGGGGTCTATGGTAGAACGTCCCTTATGAAAGCCATATTGACGAGTGGAGAGACTGTTGTGTGTCTCTAAATACCACACTAAACGTCTATTTACTAGGCGTTCCATTACTTTGCAAACTGCACTGGTAAGAGCAATAGGACGATAGTGGGAGGTTTCATGTCCTGTAGTGCCTGGTTTGCAGAAAGGGAGAACAATGGAGGATTTCCACAGCTGTGGAAGAACTCCTTGTGACCAAATGAGATTGTAAAGGCATAATAGGACTGCAAGGGCTGACTGATGTAAATGTTGTAGCATACGAATATGAATGTCGTCGGGCCTAGCTGCCGATGATCGACAAGCTGAGAGTGTCGCCTCCAGTTCTTGAAGTGTAAAAGCACATTATACTGTTCTTCTCTGAGAGAAGAAAAGTCCAAGGGTGCTAACTCTCTGGCAGACTTTGAGGAAAGAAATGAGGGGCATAGATGGAGTCCTGGAGTTTACCTGGAGAGAGTTTCGGGGGTCAGCGCCCCCGCGGCCCGGTCTGTGACCAGGCCTCCTGGTGGATCAGCGCCTGATCCACCAGGCTGTTGCTGCTGGCTGCACGCAAACCAACGTACGAGCCACAGCCCGGCTGATCAGGAACTGACTTTAGGTGCTTGTCCAGTGCCAGCTTGAAGACTGCCAGGGGTCTGTTGGTAATCCCCCTTATGTGTGCTGGGAGGCAGTTGAACAGTCCCCGGCCCCTGACACTTATTGTATGGTCTCTTAACGTGCTAGTGACACCCCTGCTTTTCATTGGGGGATGGTGCATCGTCTGCCAAGTCTTTTGCTTTCGTAGTGAGTGATTTTCGTGTGCAAGTTCGGTACTAGTCCCTCTAGGATTTTCCAGGTGTATATAATCATGTATCTCTCCCTCCTGCGTTCCAGGGAATACAGGTTTAGAAACCTCAAGCGCTCCCAGTAATTGAGGTGTTTTATCTCCGTTATGCGCGCCGTGAAAGTTCTCTGTACATTTTCTAGGTCGGCAATTTTCACCTGCCTTGAAAGGTGCTGTTAGAGTGCAGCAATATTCCAGCCTAGATAGAACAAGTGACCTGAAGAGTGTCATCATGGGCTTGGCCCCCTAGTTTTGAAGGTTCTCATTATCCATCCTGTCATTTTTCTAGCAGATGCGATTGATACAATGTTATGGTCCTTGAAGGTGAGATCCTCCGACATAATCACTCCCAGGTCTTTGACGTTGGTTGTTTCGCTCTATTTTGTGGCCAGAAATTTGTTTTGTACTTTTGATGAAGATTTAATTTCCTCATGTTTACCATATCTGAGTAATTGAAATTTCTCATCGTTGAACTTCATATTGTTTTCTGCAGCCCACTGAAAGATTTGGTTGATGTCCACCTGGAGCCTTGCAGTGTCTGCAATGGAAGACACTGTCATGCAGATTCGGGTGTCATCTGCAAAGGAAGACACGGTGCTGTGTCCCGACATCCTTGTCTATGTCGGATATGAGGATGAGGAACCAGATGGGAGCTAGTACTGTGCCTTGTGGAACAGAGCTTTTCACCGTAGGCTGCCTCGGATTTTAAACTCTGTTGACGACTACTCTCTGTGTTCTGTTAGTGAGGAAATTATAGATCCATCGACCGACTTTCCTGTTATTCCTTTAGCGCGCATTTTGTGCGCTATTACGCCATGGTCACACTTGTCGAAGCTTTTGCAAAGTCTGTATATATTACATCTGCATTCTTTTTGTCTTCTAGTGCATTTAGGACCTTGTCGTAGTGATCCAGTAGTTGAGACAGACAGGAGCGACCTGTTCTAACCCATGTTGCCCTGGGTTGTGTAACTGATGGGTTTCTAGATGGGTGGTGATCTTGCTTCTTAGGACCCTTTCAAAGATTTTTATGATATGGGATGTTAGTGCTATTGGTCAGTAGTCCTTTGCTGTTGCTTTACTGCCCCCTTTGTGGAGTGGGGCTATGTCTGTTGTTTTTAGTAACTGAGGGACGACCCCCGTGTCCATGCTCCCTCTCCATAGGATGGAAAGGCTCGTGATAGGGGCTTCTTGCAGTTCTTGATGAACACAGAGTTCCATGAGTCTGGCCCTGGGGCAGAGTGCATGGGCATGTCATTTATCGCCTGTTCGAAGTCATTTGGCGTCAGGATAACATCGGATAGGCTTGTGTTAATCAAATTTTGTGGCTCTCTCATAAAAAATTCATTTTGATCTTCGACTCTCAGTCTGGTTAGCGGCTTGCTAAAAACTGAGTCATATTGGGACTTGAGTAGCTCACTCATTTCCTTGTTGTCATCTGTGTAGGACCCATCTTGTTTAAGTAGGGGCCCAATACTGGACGTTGTTCTCGATTTTGATTTGGCATAGGAGAAGAAATACTTTGGGTTTCTTTCGATTTCATTTATGGCTTTTAGTTCTTCCCGCGATTCCTGACTCTTAAAGGATTCTTTTAGCTTAAGTTCGATGCTTGCTATTTCTCTGACCAGTGTCTCCCTGCGCATTTCAGATATATTGACCTCTTTTAGCCGCTCTGTTATTCTTTTCCGTCGCCTGTAAAGGGAGCGCCTGTCTCTTTCTATTTTACATCTACTCCTCCTTTTTCTTAGAGGAATAAGCCTTGTGCATACATCGAGTGCCACCGAGTTAATCTGTTCTAGGCATAAGTTTGGGTCTGTGTTGCTTAGTATATCTTCCCAGCTTATATCGGTTAGGACTTGGTTTACTTGGTCCCACTTTATGTTTTTGTTATTGAAGTTGAATTTGGTGAATGCTCCTCGTGACTAGTCTCATTTTGTCGGTCTGGGGCTCCACGCATACATGTCTGAACCTAAATTATGTTGTGATCTGAGTATATTGTTTTTGATATGGTGACATTTCTTATCAGATCATCATTGTTAGTGAAGATGAGGTCTAGTGTATTCTCCATTTCTAGTAGGCTCTATTATTTGCTGGTTTAAATTGAATTTTGTGCAGAGATTTAAAAGCTCGTGTGAGTGTGAGTTTTCATCAGAGCTGCCTCCTGGTGTTTTTACTGCAACAATATTATTTGCTATATTCCTCCATTTTAGGTGCCTTAAGTTGAAATCCCCCAGGAGCAAGATGTTGGGTGCAGGAGCTGGAAGATTTTCCAGACAGTGGTCATTTTTTAACAGTTTTTTTTTTTTTTCACTGATTGCCTCCGTTCAGGAAGGACCAACGGGCAGATATGGAAAATTTTCTAGGGTGCTTATCTGTATGTACCTCAACATTATATACATACAAGTAATCTCATTGGGAGACAACCATATTGTTTACCGTAGTCACCCCGTGTAGACATGTGAGAAAACTTAACCACCTCTGGTCACTACAGGTGGCCCCTTCGACCTCACAATCTTATCCATATCTATCCGAGACCAGTATGGATTGGATAGCACCCACAAGTACGGTGCTACTAATTAATTGTGGACCGAACTTGCACACGAAAATCACTCACTACGAAAGCAAAAGACTTGGCAGACGATGCACCATCCCCCCAATGAAAAGCAGGGGTGTCACTAGCACGTTAAGAGACCATACAATAAGTGTCAGGGGCCCGAGACTGTTCAACTGCCTCCCAGCACACATAAGGGGGATTACCAACAGACCCCTGGCAGTCTTCAAGCTGGCACTGGACAAGCACCTAAAGTCAGTTCCTGATCAGCCGGGCTGTGGCTCGTACGTTGGTTTGCGTGCAGCCAGCAGCAACAGCCTGGTTGATCAGGCGCTGATCCACCAGGAGGCCTGGTCACAGACCGGGCCGCGGGGGCGTTGACCCCCGAAACTCTCTCCAGGTAAACTCCAGGTAATTACTTAATAATTAAGTGACTGATTGAAGGAAGTGGGTGTAGGGTGCACAAGTTTAATCGATCGTGTGATGGATGATAATTAGCCCAATTAATTGCTAGCACATGTGTGGCTAGGATTTATACAAGAGTAAAGTGCAAGAATTACTCTTATAAGGCGCCTACTTAAGTTGTATAATCAGTGATTAATAATTCTCTAACCAGACGGTCTAAAGGGGTTAATTGGGGTGACAAGTCCG
>NW_026505462.1:0-16527 GCF_026875155.1 Cherax quadricarinatus
ATATTAATTTTTTCACAGACAAACGAAGGAAACCCACAAAAATCCTCAATCAACATGTGCCCATCAGGGGCAACGCCACTATGGAATGGATCAGGCAAGAATTAAAAGTTTTCGAAAGTCAACTTAAATTTTCCCCTGACAAAGATCTTTAATAAGTCTGGAAATAAGATTTATACATTATCTTAAATTATTACCTCATTATTCCCTCTTCTCATCTGCTCTGAGATGAACACATCTCACAGCATCACTAACATTGTTATCTGTGTCTCTCATTATTCCATCTTCTCATCTGCTCTGAGATGAACACATCTCACAGCATCACTAACATTGTTATCTGTGTCTCTCATTATTCCATTTCCCTCATCTGCTCTGAGATGAACACATCTCACAGCATCACTAACATTGATCTTTAATAAGTCTGGTATAAGATTTATATAATTATATTGAATCAATTTTTGTGGTTTGTCTCACTAGACACCCAGATTGTCTTCACATATTAACACCAAACATTGTCTTGTCTTCAATAATAACATCAAACACTGTCTTGTCTTCACATATTAACATCAAACTTTGTTTTTGTCTTCACATATTAACACCAAACATTGTCTTGTCTTCACATATTAACACCAAACATTGTCTTGTCTTCACATATTAAACACAAAAAAACTGTCTTGTCTTCACATATTAACACCAAACATTGTCTTGTTTTCCACATTTTAACACCAAACATTGTCTTGTCTTCACATATTAACACCAAACATTGTCTTGTCTTCACATATTAACACCAAACATTGTCTTGTCTTCACATATTAACACCAAACATTGTCTTGTCCTCTTCTAATAAATATTAACAGTTGTCTTAACTACCATACATAAAAATTTTGTCCAATTTACAATCAAAAGTTTTTATGCATAAAATTTACCCTTAAAATCTTTATAAAACATACAATGTACATATACAAACCCCTTGCATTAATCTTGTAATAATCTTGTAATAATCTATTTATGTTTTGATGTGTAATGTACTGTATATTATGAAATAAAATTGACTGACTGATTGGCTGTAAAAACAAACCGTACCACAGGCGGGGATAGAACCCGCGATCAGAGAGTCTCAAAACTCGATTGCTGTACACTTGAATACAAATGTACAATCAGATAACAGAATTAGGACACCGGATAGCTAAACTTATTATTTTTATATTGCTAACTGCAGTATTTAAGGTTGTTTCCTGCTACACCAGCAGCAAACATCAAGACAGGAGACACCAGTGACCAGACAACATCAGTAACAGTGTTGGCAGTGTTGTTGGTGATAATACTAGCTGGTGGAACAGCATATATTTACCACCTCAGGAGAACCAAGACTCACGGTAAGTCACTTCTTCTTCATTATTATCCCTTATTAATCTTCTAAGACTTCATAAATAACTGACATGCAGTACAAACTCATGACCATGTTTCATGGCTGACATCAATGACATACTACTATATAGAAGATCCCTTGTTATGCAAAATATTTCCCGCAAATTAGGTCAGTTTTGTCTCAGGATGCAAAAACCACACCAGCCACTAACCCCCAGGCACCCATTTTAACTGATATAGGTGAACATAGACAACCAGTGTAGGTAACACGTCCAGTGTTTAAACCCTCCGCCGGGAATTGAACTCGGTCCCTCAGCATGTGAAGCGAGAGCTTTAGTTGCAGAAGGGGAAAATATTTTGAGCTCGCCGCCCACGGGATACAATCTACTTTGCTGTGGTTAGACTCTGAGTCAACAGAGGAGACCATTCCCTGCCACCCTTCACCCCCCCACCCTCTGCCACCCCCACAGCCCTTGTCCCAGTCTTCAGTTCATACGCCTGTAGTACGTACCAACCTCTGATAAGATTTAGATCTTTTAATTGCCATATACTAAATCTACCAAGCAATCATGGCACCCAGTAGGCGTACAAGTGTTGCTGAAAGGGCAAGAAAAGGTTTAAGTGTTTAGTATTATAATTAATGAAGAAAATAGATGACCAGTGGCCATAATGAAGCATCAATTTTGCTCAAAAAGAATTAGGTAAATATGAGTTTGTCGATGACTGACTACTGACTGACTGACTGACTTACTGAACTTGACTGACTTACTGACTTGACTGACTTACTGACTGATATATTGACTGTATTACTGACTGACTTGCTGACTGATTGTATTACTGAGTGACTTGACTTACTGACTGGCTTGACTGATTTACTGACTGACTTAAAGATAGACTTTTTCACTGAAGAGGACCCTGAAACAGTGTCAAGAGCAGCTGATGCCTTACCGTCAGTTGTATAATGTACTGCGGTGTAAAATAGAACAGAAATCCATTGCATAATTTATGCACACTCCAGTACAACCATCGACTTCAGTACCAGAACCTCTACCATCCACCTCAGCCCAGTAGGACCACAACATAACTCTACACTCTCTTCACAATCATCCACAAACACCGCACCCACAATTTAAAGTAAGAAATACTATTCTTTCTGTTACATTTGTAGT
This sequence comes from Cherax quadricarinatus, assembly GCF_026875155.1. NCBI lineage: Eukaryota > Metazoa > Arthropoda > Malacostraca > Decapoda > Parastacidae > Cherax > Cherax quadricarinatus. The sequence goes on from NW_026505462.1 coordinate 2,535, forward strand.
CTTAAGCAGTAAAAGCAACATAATACATCACGACAATGAACTACAATTACATATTCACTTTTATTTTTGTAAGATCTGGAGGCCTTAAAAAAAAGGTGTTTGGTCTTTTTGGGCTCTCAGGAACGTAACCCTAATTTTCCCATAAGCTCTTCAGTTTGACTTACACGGTTTTAACTAAAGCGGCATTTTCAGGAAGGTAACTACCGTGTCAAATGATGGTCTATACGGTCTATTGTAATTTGTTTTATGTGTCAATTTTATAATAATTACTTATCTGTCACATTTGAGTTTATATATTAATGTAACATTATTGATAAGGTAACATAAGGACCCAAGTGGAAATAAGTCACTTTGAATTTTTTTGGGTTATCCCAGGCTTTCTATACATATGCTGCTATGCATAATAATCTATGTAACTGTATTTGTGTATACCTGATTAAACTTACTTACTAAGCACTAAAAACAAACTATCAGAGCAGAATTAAACCATTAACCTCAGCCGTATACTTGTTCTCTCTAGGCTGAAGTACAGCTGTACACTTCCTTCTCTCTAGGCTGGAGTGCAGCTGTACACTTCTTCTCTCTAGCTGAAGTACAGCTGTACACTTGTTCTCTCTAGGCTGGAGTGCACTGTACACTTGTTCTCTCTAGGCTGGAGTGCAGATGTACACTTGTTCTCTCTAGGCTGGAGTACAGCTGTACACTTGTTCTCTCTAGGCAGGAGTAACAGCTGTACACTTGTTCTCTCTAGGCTGGAGTACAGCTGTACACTCGCAGCAATACTCAAGACAGGTAATATTGCAAACCTTGAGATTATTCACAGAACTTTCACTGGTGGTATAAAGCACAGTCGAGCACCTAAATTATTGGTAACGTTTGAAGTCTTTGACTTGTACTCCCTGGAACACAGGCGAGAAAGATACCTCCTACCGTGTAGAGGTAGTAATACTGATGGTAGTAGTAGTAGTTACTGTTTTTGTTGTTGATTCGCCGTACTCTCCCCAGCCCGGGTCATGTCCAGATGGTGACGCGGCTTTTGGTTCCCTGTCTTGGGAGTGTCTAAGACCTATGTCTGCCATGGGAGGAGGTAACAAGTACCTCCTCAATCTTCGGAACCAATTGTCCCCAGGCCTAGCCACATTCCCAGCCCTCATGAGGCTCATCGGGAGAAGCGGCTCCGGGTGTGCCATTTTTCCCCGCCCCAGGGGACACGAGGAATGGCAGTCTTGTGAGATTCAGGTGGTAGCAAGCTCTGGCTCTGGCACCTCCATGCCCTAGAAGAGCTGGGCATGGTTCTCCTCTGTTTCTCCAGTAGTTACTACTATACTGCTGTTGTAGTAGCATTTAATCACTTATTATTAGTAGTAGTACTTTTGTTATGGTAATGCTTACATATTTAATTATTATTAATAACAATCATTTTATTATTGTCCACTATTAAATAATGATTTTTTATATTCTTCATATAATAAAAGTAACAATAGTCTTCACTTTTTTCAGGTAGGATATCCCAGTATCATGTCAAAAAAATCCACGAGAACTGCAACATACTAAGTGTGTGTGTGTGTACTCACCTATTTGTGGTTGCAGGGGTCGAGTCATAGCTCCTGGCCCCACCTCTTCACTGATTGCTACTAGGTCCTCTCTCTCCCTGCCCCATGAGCTTTATCATACCTCGCCTTAAAACTATGTATGGTTCCTGCCTCCACTACTCACTTCTAGGCTATTCCACGGCCTGACTACTCTATGACTGAAGAAATACTTCCTAACATCCCTTGATTCATCTGAGTCTTCAACTTCCAATTGTGATCTCTTGTGTCTGTGTCCCCTCTCTGGAACATCCCGCTTGTCCACCTTGTCTATTCTGCACAGTATTTTATATGTCGTTATCATGTCTCCCCTGACCCTCCTGTTCTCCAGTGTCGTCAGGGCCGATTTCCCTCAACCTTTCTTCGTAGGACAATCCCCGTAGCTCTGGGACTAGCCTTGTTGCAAACCTTTGAACTTTCTCTAATTTCTTGACGTGCTTGACTAGGTGTGATTCCAAACTGGTGCTGCATACTCCAGTATGGGCCTGACGTAGATGGTATACAGATCTTAAACGAATCCTTACTGAGGTATCGGATGCTATCCGTAGGTTTGTCAGGCGCCCATATGCTGCAGCAGTTATCTGATTGATGTGCACCTCAGGAGATATGCTCGGTGTTATACTCACCCCCAGATCTTTTCCTTGAGTGAGGTTTGCAGTCTTTGGCCATCTAAACTATATTGTGTCTGCGGTCTTCTTTGCCCTTCCCCAATCTTCATGACTATGCATTTGGCAGGGTTAAACTCAAGGAGCCAGTTGCTGGACCAGGTTTGTAGCCTGTCCAGGTCCTTTGTAGTCCTGCCTGATCCTCGTGTCCGATTTGATTCTTCTCATTAACTTCACAATCTGCAAACAAGGACATTTCTGAGTCTATCCCTTCCGTTATGTCATTCACATATACCAAGAACAGCACAGGTCCTAGGACTGACCCCTGTGGAGCCCCGCTTGTCACAGGCACCCACTCTGATACCTCGTCATGTACCATGACTCGTTGTTGCCTCCCTGTCAGGTATTCTCTGATCCATTGCAGTGCCTTTCCTGTTATGTGTGCCTGATCCTCTAGCTTTTGCAGTAACCTATTGTTAGGAACTGTGTCGAAGGCCTTCTCGCAGTCCAAAAAAATGCAGTCGATCCACCCCTCTCTCTCTTGCCTTACTTCTGTCACCTTGTCATAAAACTCCAGTAGGTTTGTGACACAGGATTTTCCTTTCCTGAAACCGTGCTGGTTGTCAATTATACACTTGTTTCTTTCCAGGTGCTCCACCACTCTCCTCCTGATGATCTTCTCCATGACTTTGCATACTATACACGTTAGTGATACAGGTCTGTAGTTTAGTGCCTCATGTCTGTCTCCCTTTTAAAAATTGGGACTACTTTTTGCCATCTTCCATACCTCGGGGATTGCCCAGTTTCAATTGATGTGTTTGAAGATCTTTGTTAATGGCACACACAGTATCTCTGCTCCCTCTTTAAGGACCCACGGAGAGATGTTGCTGGTCCCACCGCCTTTGGGGTGTAAAGTTCGCATAGCAGCTTCTTCACCTACTCCTTGTTATATGTACCTCATCCAGCACTTGCTGTGTACCCCCCTTTTTCTGATTTCCGGGAGTCCTATTGGTTTCCACTGAAAATTTTTCTTTAAATCTCGTGTTGAGCTCCTGACATACCTCTCGGTTCGTTTCTTGTGAACTCCCCATCACCCTTCCCATCTGATTACCTGGTCCTGACTGTTAGTTTCCTCCTGATGTGGCTATACAACACTTCGGGTCAGACTTGACTTTCGATGCTATGTCATTTTTTGTGTTGTCGCTGAGCCTCCCTTCTTATCTGTGCATATTTGTTTCTGGCTCTTCAGCTAATCTCTTTATTTTTCCCGAGTTCTCTGTCTTCTGTACCCTTTCCATTCTCTAGTACACCTAGTTTTTGCCTCCCTAAAACCTTTGGTTGAACCAAGGACTCGTTCGTTCTTTCCCCTTATTTCGTTTTTCCCCTTGGGGGCAAACCTCTCCTCTGCCTCCTGCATTTTGTTGCCACATAGTCCATCATTTCTTGTACTGGTTTTCCTGTCAGTTCCCTCCCCACTGAATGTCTTGAAGGAAGTCCTCATGCCTGAGTAGTTCCCCCTTTTGTAGTTTGGTTTCCCAACCTATTCCTGCTACTGTCTCCAAATTGAAGCTCATCTATGTAGTCGAAGCACAGAACCCACATGATCACTAGCTCCCAGGGCCTTTCATACATGATATCCTCGATGTCCGAACTACTCAAGGTGAATACAAGGTCCAGTCTTGCTGGTTCATCCTCCCTCCTCCGGGATGTCCTCAGTTGATGCTGAGGTTTTCCAGTACCAACCCCATCATCTTGGTTTTAAATGTTTCGGGACCCCCAGGGGGGCTCCAGGTTTTCCCAGTCAATCTCCTTTGTGTTTGAAATCACCCATAACTTAACTTGCTCCCCCCATGTTGCTCCCTGGCCACCTGGGCTAGTGTGTGGGCCAGGGTTTCTTTGCTCCATCGTATTTTTTCTCTTGGTCTCCTGCATTCAGGGTGGTTGTACATTACTGCAATTATCACCTTTTTCCTCAGATGATTGTTCCTACTAAGTAGCCCCCTTTCGAACTGCCACCATTCCTTCCATTTTCTCAAAACCCCACTGGTTTTTAATGGCAGTGCAACCCCTTTCCTCCCCCCTCTCCTACCCTGTTTTTCCTGAGGATTTGATATCTGGAGGAAAGATTGAATCTTTATTATTCTGGTGATTTTTTTTTCTGTAGTGCATAGTCTGGGGATGTTCCTTGATTCTTTCATGCCCTCATCATACTTATTTGTTATTCCACTGCATTTGTATACCCCCCTTTAAATTCTTTTCCCGAGACTGTGGTCCCGGAGGTAATTGGGGGTTTGGGGGAAATGGGGGACCTAATAAGGAACTATGGGGTTTTTGCTGGGGGGTGAGTTTGCAATGCATGGGGGGGGGGCATTGGGAAAGGCATGGGTGTTTTGGTTTAAGTGTTTTTGGGTTTCACTGCGGTTACCTGTTGGGAGGCTTCTATAGGAAGTCGTGAAGGGGGCGTATTTTATTTCTTCCTGGGGCGGATCTCCTGACTATCCCCCCATCCCCCCCTCTTTCTTCCCCTTTCGCCTTTACCATCTCATTTATTTTTTGCCTTTTTTTTTCGAGAAACACCTTCCTGTATGCCGGCATGCCCCCAATCTTGCTTTCTCCTCAGGATCCTGTTCCGAGTCGATTTTGCCCTTTTGTGTGTGGGGGTGTGTTGTGTGTGTTACTCACCTAGTTGTACTCACCCAGTTGAGGTTTTCGGGGTCGAGTCCGAGCTCCTGGCCCTGCCTCTTCATGATCGTACTAGGTCACTCTCCCGAGCCGGGCTTTATCATACCCTGCTTAAAGCTAGTATGGATCCTCCTCCACTACACGCTTCCCAAACTATTCCACTTACAGACTACTCTGGGGCGTGTGTGTGTGTGTGTGTGTGTGTGTGTTTGGTTTTGGGTGTGGTACCACCTTTTTGTGGTTGCAGGGGTCGAGTCCAGCTTTTTGGCCCCGCCCTTTTAAACCGGTTGCTACTAGGCCCTCTCTCTCCCCGCTCCATGAGCTTTATAAAACCTCGTTTTAAAAAACTTGTATGGTTCCTGCCTCCACTACGTCATTTTTCTAGGCTTTCCCTGCCTTACAACTCATGACTGAAGAAATACTTCCTACATCTCCTGATCATTTGTGTTTTAAAATTTCCAAATTGGGGGCCCTTGTTTCGTGTCCCCCCCCCGGAACTCCTTCTTTGTCCACCTTGTCTATTCCCCGCATATTTTTAAAATGCTTATCATTTTCCCCTACCCTCCTGTCCCCAGTGTGGGCAGGCCGATTTCCCTTAAACTTTCCTATAGGGCATTCCCCCCTTTGCCTGGAACAAACCTTGTCCAAACCTTTTTTCTTTCTCTAGTTTCTTGACGTCTTTATCAATGCGGTTCCAAACAGGGGCTGCATACTCCGTATGGGGCCCGACATACACGGGTACATGTCTTGAATGATTCCTTACTAAGGGATCGAATGCTGTTCTCAGGTTTGCCAGGCGCCCATAGCGCAGCAGTTATTGATTGATGTGTCTTTTCCGGGGAAAATGCTCGTGTTTTAAATCACCCCAAGATCTTTCTCCCTTTAGTGAGGTTTTTAGTCTTTGGCCACCCAGCCTATACTCTGTCTGTGGTCTTCTGTGCCCCCCCCCTCTTCATGACTTTGCATTTGGCAGGATTAAAATTTGAGAAGCCATTTTTCTGGGGCCAGGTTCCAGTCTGTCCCGGGCTCTTTGAAGTCCCCGCCTGGTCCTCATCAATTTAAATTTTCCCATTAACTTCCCATCAAACTGCAAACAGGGACACTTTTGATCTAACCCTTCCTATGTCGTTCACATATCCAAAAATAGCACGGTCCTAGGGCCCACCCCCTTTGGGACCCCCCTCGTCACGGGGCCCACTGGATACATTCTTACGTACCATGACTCGTTGTTGCCTCCCTGTCAGTATTCTCTGATCCATTGCAGTCCCCTTTCGTTAAATGCGCCTGATGCTCTAGCTTCCCTAATCTTTGTGAGGAACTGTGTAAAAGGCCCTTTTTGCAGTCCAAAAGATGCAATAAACCCCCCCTCTCTCTCTTGTCTTACTCTTTTTATTTTATCATAAAACCCAGAAGGTTTGGACCGGGTTTTCCCTTTCCGGAATCCGTGCTGGTTGCATTTATACTCCTGTTCCGTTCCAGGTGCCCCCACTCTCCTCCTGATAATCTTCTCCAAAGATAAATAAAGTAATAAATTTATAGTTTAGTGTTTTTTGTTTTTTTTAAAAAGGGGAACTAAATTTCCGTCTTCCATACCTCAGGTTTTTGCCAGTTTGGGGATGTTTAAAATTTTGGAAATGGAAAAAAACATATTGCTCCCTCTCTAAGGACCCACGGGGAGATTTTTCCCCCTGGCCCCTTTGCCTTTGAGGTATGATTCCCTTAGCAGTTTCTTCACCCCCCCCATCTGTATGTATTCGCCCACACTTGTTGGTGTATTCCTTCTGGTGTCCCCTCTGGTTTTCCCCCCCCAGATCCTTCCTGTCTCTACTGTAAATATTTCCCTTAAATCTCGTGTTGAGCCCTCACATACCTCTTGATCGTTTTTTGTGATTCTCCCCCTTTCTTTCCTCAGCCTTATCACCGGGTCCTTGACTTTTTGTCTTCCTCCTAATGTGGCTGTACAGCATTTCGGGTCAAAATTTGATTTTCGATGCTTTTTCTTTTTCATACTGCGCTGGCCTCCCCCCTTTATCTTGCATACTCTTTTTTCCGGGCTCTTCTAAATCTCCTTGTTTTCCGGGGTCCCTATGCCCCCCTTTTACCTTTTCCTTCTCTGTTGCATTTAGTTTTTGCCTCCCACACCTTGGGGTAAACCCAAGGGACTCTTTTTGGTCTTCCTATTATTTCCTTTTCCCCTTTTGGGAAAAAAACTTTCCCTGCCTCCTTCATTTGTTGCCACATATTCCTCATCTCTTTTTACTGATTTTCCTACCATTTCCTTCCCACTGAACCTCCGCAGAATTTTTCTCATACCTTTTAGCCCCCCCCTTTTTTATTTGGCCTGTCCCCTTCATTTTCCTGTTACCTTCTCCACTTGTAACTCACTATATAGTCAAAACCAGAACCACATGTCGCTGCCCCAAGGGCCCCCATAAGTGATGTCCTAAATTCTGAATGCTCAGGGTGAAACAAGATCCAGTCTTGCGGCTCATCCTCCCCTCTCCGGGTTTTTGTGCCCCCTGACATGTTATGCATGAGGTTTTCAAGTACCAATCCATCACTTGGCTCTCCATTTTTTGGGGCCCCCATGTGGCTCCAGGTTTTCCCAGTCAATCTCCCTGTGTTGAAATCGCCCTTTACCAGAACTTTGCTCTGCTCGGGGAGCTCTTTTTGCCCCTCACCCCCATGTGTCCACCACACCCTTTGTTTTTTTCGACTCCTCTCTTGGCCTCCTGCAGTTCTGTGGTGGTTATACATCACCCCAATGACTATTTTATGTTCTCCGGACTGAATTGTACCTACAATTAGTCTCTTTCTCCAATCTTTCCCATGCCTTCCATTTTTCCTAAAATCCCCATGGGTTTTTTATGAGCAGTGCAACCCCTCCCCCCCTCTACTCCCTTTTCTTTTTTTCCTCAGGATCTGATATCCTTTTGGGGAAAGTTTGTGTCTGTTATTGTCTCGCGAGTTTTGTTTCTGTGACGCTATGAGTCGGGGGGTTTTTTTCACTGATTCTTTCATTCCACTCCTCATGTTTAATTTTTCCTCTGCGTTTGTGACCAAACCTTTATTTTTTTTTCTATCATTGGGGCATGCAAGAATATTGGGGGGGGGAGCGAGAGCCTTGGGGGGGCCATATGGGCTGGGGTGTAGGGGGGGTTTTGTGTTGAGGGGGTGGGGTCAGAATGCCCATAAGGGACACTGTTGGGGTGGGTTTGGATATGGGGATTGGTGGCAGGGGGAACAGTGAGGGGGTTGTATATAGGTTCTCATTTGCGTTGGGAATGTCGCGGGGGGAGTTTTTTTGGGGGGAGATTCTGGGGGGTGTTTTTTGCCCTTCCTCCTGTGTCTGGGTCCTCTTTTTTTCATTGTTTTTCTCTTCCCCCTTGCGTCTCTGTACCCCCTTTTTCAGTTAGTCCTTTCTTCTTGTGTTCTGTCGCGGTCGAGGTAACTCTCGGGTCCCCCTTTTCCCTCAGTCTTGTTTTCCTTGCAGAATCCTGGTTCGAACTGATTCTTCCTTGAAAGTTATCGACAGGCCGACCCTTTCCCACCGCAAACCACCCAATTCTCTGAAAATTTGTCACCTGGGTCTATTGCCCCCCCCCTATTGTTTCATGAGCCTTCAATCATTTTTTTCTCCTCCTTTTTATTTCTTCAAATTGGGCCCCCTTGGCTTTTTTGGAGCCCTACACAAAAACGACCTCGCCCTTTCCTCCCCACGAGTTCCCCCTCTGCGTCCTCTGAGGCATTATTTCCCTTCCATTACATGTTCTTGCCTTCATCCCGTAATCTGAAACTTCTATTTTCAGTGGACCTTTTTTTCCTGACCACTGTCCCTTGCTACTGCAGTTGGGTGTTAAATCTCTGCTATACATACCTTCATTGTCCCCCGGACCTGTCGTTTGATCTTAGTGGGCTCGTCTCTTTTCCCTGGCCCCACGTGGGCTGATAGGGGCCCTTCATGTTCGGGAGTTCCGTTGTTGCTTACCCCCCTTTCTGGCCTGACTTTTAATTTCCCGATGTCACATCTGAATTGTCATTTGTCTCTCTAACTGTTACAGGCTTTGCAGTTTCTCTTCAACACTGATCCTACTTCGCTGCTAAACCTGTACTTCCCACTTCCCGCACTCTTTAGCTATCCGCTCCTCCATTTTCCCTTTCCAAGCTCTATATCTTTCCTTCCCCACCTTCCTCCCTTTTTTTTAGCTCTAGCTCCCATCTTTCCTCCCGGTTCGTTTTCCCCCAATCTCTGGGTTTTTCCGTCCTCTAAGGCCACCCATTTTTTTTTTTTTTTTTTTTTTTTTTATTACCCCAGACAGAAGGCAGGGAGGGAGAGGGGGGGGGAGAGAGAAGAGGGAGAAAAAAGGGGGAGAGAGGGGAGAAAAGGGAGAAAGAGGGAAGAGAGGAAAAATATGGGGGTGAGGGTAAAACCAAGGGGAGGGAGAGAAATGGAGGGGGGGGAGAAAGGGTAGAAGAGGGAGAAAGGAGGGGGAGGAGAGGGAGAGAAAAAGAGAGAGAGGGAAAAGGAGGGAAAAAGGCTAGAGAGAGAGAAACGCAGGAGGGAAAAGGTAAGAGGGCTTGGGGGAGGCAGTCAAATCCAAGGATCAGCTGTGTGTATCAACCCATTGTGGTTTCGGGGTCGAACCCAGCTCCTGGCCCCCAGTGTGTTGTGTGGTGCGCATGTGTGTGTGTGTGACACGTCAGTTGTTTTTATGTCCCAGAAATACAATTCACTTCTGTGTATCCGTAATACTAATGAGATACCACAAACACGAGAGTATTCTAATAATTATAATACACTTGTTAACAAGTCATTTTTTTCACCCCCGTTAAGTACTACCTTTTACTACTTGGGAGAGGAGGAGAGGGTGTGGGGGGGAGAGAAAGGGGAGAAAGAGGGAGAGAGAGGAGAGAGAAGGGTAGAAAGAGGGAGAAGAAGAAAAGTATGGGGGAGGATAAGACCAAGGGGGGGGAAGGTAGGGGAGAGAAAGGGTAGAAAAGGGAGAAAGAGAGGGGGAGGGAGAAAAGAGAGAGAGAGGGAGAAAGGGGGGGAAAGAGGGTATTGAGAGGGAAACGCAAGGGGGGGGAAAGGAAGAGGTCGTGGGGGAGGGGGTCAAAATTTCCAAGGTCAGCTGTGTGTACTCACCTAGTTGTGGTTTCAGGGGTCGGACCCAGCCCTGGCCCCGATGTTATTGTGTGCGCGCGTGTGTTGTGTGTGAGCACGTCATTGTTTTTATGTCCCGAAATACAATTCACTTCTGTGTATCCGTAATACTAATGAGATACCATTAACACGAAAGTAGTTCTAATAATTATAAAACTAGCGTGTGTTAACAAGTCATTCTTTCACCCAGTTAGTACTACCCTTTTTCTACATGTGTACCCGTCTTGCTTCTCAGATTGTAGTCTTTTTGTCCAGACCATTATCTCTCGAAAAAAGTTGTCAGGGCTTATCCCATTAGCCCCCACTTAATCCCCCTGCTTAAACCTTACTCCCACAAAGTTTATCTTCCCACTACTGCTAGGGGTTTGTGTAAATAATCCCTGGAGCAGGGGTTTTGATATCGATTACCCTGACCCGCTGGCCGGCCCTATCACTCAGACTTTTCCCCCCAACCCCAAAACAGTGATTTTTAAAGTTACTGGCAGAGGGGGCGTCCATCCAATGCATGATGTACTTCTCACTTCCCATGCTTGCTGTAAAGATGACCTGCACCTCGCCCTTTCCCCGCGGCTTCCTCGCTATTTTTATCTCGTTTCCCTTTGATCCTCATTTACCACACTTTTAAATTGTATACTGCTACTTTTTTAAAATTTTCACTTCACTTTGGGGAATACCTACTTATTTGTGATGACACCCGCCTGTTATGGCGGCCTACTCCCCCGGCCTACTGCTGCCACCCCCCCTCTGCTCATAATTTATATATGTAGTATATATATATATTCCCCTTTTTGGCAGCTTGTTTACTCTGTTGCTACATCCATTTTGTCGTTAGCCACCCTCTCTTAATTCTATTTTTTCTTTTCTCTTTTGTCACTCGATTTGTACTTTTTATATGTGTTAGTGTTGGTGTGTGTGTGTGTGTGTGGTATATATGTATATAAGGAGGAAATACATTACTTCATTAGCCTTCTTGGGGATAATAAAAGGGATATAACACCTTCCTGACTCAATTGGATCCTTCTCGCTGGTTGACATGATACATTGTCTTGACTGATACTGACAAATTCACAACAAATGGGGGAAATTCATTACATGATCACAATAACGGCTGCACACGCGTCATTTCAGCCCCTAATTTGTTCAAGTACCGTGGAAATATCCTCAGCAGGGAGAAAACGGAACGCAATAAACACTTACGTGTTAAGTTCACCGCCAATTTTTCCCGACTCGAATAAGGGAACCATCTAACTTTCCAGCTCCAGATTGTCAAAGAACAATAGTCCCCGATAACTTAAATTTGTTCGGATTTTTAACCCCGGAGGGGTTTCCACCCGGGTAAACCCCAAAAAAGTTAGTGCGTCATCGAGGACTGTCTAACTTATTTCCATTGGGGTCCTTTAAACTGTCCCCCAGGGTGCACCCACACCAGTCGACTAAAACCCAGTACCTATTTTCTGCAAGGTGAACAACAACAGGTGTAAGGAAAAAGTGTGAAATGTTTTCCACCGCCGGGAAACGAAAAAACCCGGGGGCCCCCTTGTGAAACGGGATTTACCCGGGCCACCGGGCCACCGGGCCACCGGGCCACTATCACTACTGTCTCTCTGGCAAAGAGACAGTATGACGGAAAAGACTCGTGAACACACGGCTAATGTGATGTTTTTATTGTGACAACGTTTCGCTCTCCAGAGCTTTGTCTTTTCTGCTTGATAAAGCTCCTGGGGAGCGAAACGTTCCACAATAAAACGTCACATTATTGTCTTATTTTATTTTACATAAATTTTAGGTCAGAAACCTGGGCCCATTTTTACCCTGTAATGTTTTTGGGCCCCGTCCCTGGACCCATTATGCACCTCTGAATGTTGGGTACAGTACCTGGACCCATTATGTACCACGTAATGTTGTGGTACTCCCTGGACCCATTATGTACCTCGTAATGTGTGGTCCAGTCCCTGGGCCCAATGCACCTCGAAAAGTTGGTACATCCCTGGGCCCATTATTACCTCTGTAATGTTGTGGTCCAGTCCCTGGACCCATTTTGTACCCCGTAATGTTGAGGTACAGTCCCTGGACCCCTTATGTACCTCTGTAATGTTGAGGACAGTCCCTGGACCCATTAGCCTCTGTAATGTTGTGGTCCAGTCCCGGCCCATTATTACCTCGTAATGTTGAGGTAAGTCCCTGGACCCATTTGTCCTCTGTAATGTTTTGGACAGTCCCTGACCCATTTTGTACCTCTTAATTTAGGGACATCCCTGGACCCATTAGTACCCCTGTAATGTTGTGGTACAGTCCCCCGACCCCCTTATGTACCCTGTAAGTTGTGGTCCAGTCCCTGGGCCAATTATGTACCTCTGTAATGTTTAGGTACAGTCCCCCCGGGCCCATTATGTACCTATGAATTTGTGGTACATCCCTGGACCCATTATGCACCTCGTAATTTGGGTAAGTCCTGGGCCCATTAGGTACTCTGTTTAAAATTTTAGGACATCCCTGGACCCTCAGGTACCTCTGTAAAGTTTAGGGACAGTCCCCCCCGGACCCATTATGTACCCCTGTAATGTTGAGAACAGTCTCTGGACCCCCTTTTGTACCCCTGTAATGTTAGTACAGTCCCTGGACCATTAGGTACCTCTGAATGTTGTGGAACATTCTTGGACCATTATTACCTGTAATGTTGATACAGTCCCTGACCCATTTTTCCTCTGTAATGTTGTGGTACAGTCCCCAACCCATTATGTACCTCTTAATGTTGAGGTAATCCCTGGGCCCATTTTTACTTCTGTAAATTTGGGACAGTCCCGGGCCCAATGTACCTCTTTTAAAGTTGTGGTACGCCCCTGGGCCCATTATGTCCCTGTATCGTTGTGGTCCAGTCCGTGGGCCCATTATGTACCTCTGTAATGTTGTGGCCATCCCTGGACCCATTATGTACCTCTGTAATGTTTGGACACTCCCCGGACCCATTATGTACCTCTTAATGTTGTGGTACACTCCCTGACCCATTATGTACCTCGTAATGTTGTGGTACAGTCCCCGGACCCATTATGACCTCGAATGTTGTGGTACACTCCCTTACCCATTATGTCCTCTGTAAAGTTTTGGTACGTCCCTGGACCCATTATGTACCCCTGCAATGTTGTGGTACAGTCCCCCGGGCCCCCTTATGTACCTTGTAATGTTGTGGTACAGTCCCTGGCCCATTAAGTACCTCTGTAAGTTTGGTCCAGTCCCTGGACCCCTTATGTACCCCTGTAATGTTTAGGTACGTCCCTGGGCCCCTTATGTACTTTTTTAATGTTGAGGTACAGTCCCCGACCCATTTTGTACTTTGTAATTTGAGGTACAGTCCCCGGACCCTTTGTACCTCTGTAATGTTAGGTACAGTCCCTGGACCCATTATGTACCTCTGTAATGTTTGGTACAGTCCCTGGACCCCTTATTACCTCTGTAATGTTGAGGACAGTCCCTGGACCCATTATGTACCTCGTAATGTGGGCACGTCCCCCGGACCCATTATTTCCTCTGTAAACTTTTTTACTACCGCCCACAGGGTAGTTGGGTGACTACCACCCACAGGGGGGTATGGGGTGACTACCCCTCACAGGATGGGGATGGGGTGACTACCCCCCACAGGATGGGTTTGGGGTGACTACCACCCACAGGATGGTATGGGGTGACTCCACCCACAGGATGGGTATGGGGGGACTACCCCCCACAGGTGGGGATAGTGTGACTACCACCCACAGGAGGGTATGGGGTGACTACCACCCACAGGATGGGTAAGTGGACTACCACCCACAGGATGGGTAGGGTGCCCACCACCCAGGATGGGGATGGGGCGCATAATAAACATATTAAACTAACTCTTCGTTCCGAACATTCTAAACCCGTCCTGCCCAGTGCCCTCAATTCATTATCTGCACGAAGGGAAAATGCTAAACTCAGCTTTA
>NW_026505463.1:0-16680 GCF_026875155.1 Cherax quadricarinatus
GGTGGGGGGTGCACTGAGGTATTATGGAGAAAAGGGAGGCAAAAAAGGGGAAATTTTGGGGAGAGTATAGCGATACCAACAATCTCATATGGGTATGAAGTATGGGATGTGAACAATGCAGCGAGGAGCACGCTGGCAGCAGTGGAGATATCGAGTTTAATGGCAATGTGTGGCAAAATATTATGCAAAAAATAGAAGTTTGGAGATTGGGAGATGGAAAGTTACTAAAAGTATTATCCAGAGGACTGAGGAGGGATGTTGAGGTGGTTTGGTCATTTAGAGAAGCTGGAGAAAAACAAAAATGACTTGGAGGGTGCATAAATCTGTAGAGGAGGGAAGGGGTGGTAAGGATTGTCCTAGGAAAAGATAGAGGGAGGGGGGGTAACGGAGGCTTTGTGTGCAAGGGGCTTGGACATACAGGAGGCATGTATGAGAGCACTAATATGAGTGAAGGCAAAACGTTTTTGGGACTTGACGAGCTGTTCGAGTGTAAGTAAGGTAATATTTTGTGAAGGGATTCAAGGAAATTGCATAACCGGATTTGAGTCCTGGGTGTGGAAAACACTGTGCCTACACTCTAAAGGAAGGGTTTGAGATATTTGCTGTGCAGAGGGACATCTAAACTGTCGTATCTTTTAGCTTCTGGTAAGACAGTAAATAGTGTGAATGTTTAGTGAAACTATTTCTTTCTCGGGTTCCCACGGCTCGGTGGGAGATGGCCACTATATATATATATATATAAAATTTTATATAATATATATATATATATATATATATATATATATATAAATATTTACTAACACATCGGCCGTCTCCCACGAAGGCAAGGTGGCCTGAGAAAGAAAAACTTTCACCATCATTCACTCCATCACTGCCTTGCCAGAGGGGCGCTTACACTACAGTTTAAATCTGCAACATTAACACCCCTCCTTCAGGACTTAAGTCTGGTCAGTCGGTTTCCCTGAATCCCTTCATAAATGTTATTTTGCTCAAAGTCCAACAGCACGTCAAGTCCTAAAAACCATTTTCCTCCATTCGCTCCTATCTAACACGCTCAAACATGCTTGCTGAAAGTCCAAGCCCCTCTCACACAAAACCTCCTTCACCCCCTCAATCCAACCTTTCCTAGGCTGACCCCTACCCCGCCTTCCCTCCACTACAGATTTATACTCTCTCGAAGTCATTCTATTTTGTTGCATCATCCTCTCTACATGTCCAAACCACCTCAACAACGCCTCCTCAGCCCTCTGGGTAATATATATATATATATATATTTTTATATATATAAATATAATATATATATATATATATATAATTATATATATATATATATTATTTGTACAAGGTATACAGGCCTAGCTGACATCAATAACATACTACTATACAGAAAGCCGCTTGTTATGCAGAGCATTTCGGACAAATTAGGTCAGTTTTGACCCAGGATGCGACCCACACCAGTCGACTAACAACCAGGTACCCATTTTACTGATGGCAAACCCATGCAACCGGTGTAAAGAAACATGCCCAATGTTTCTACCCTCGCTGGGAATTGAACCAGCACCCTCGACGTGTGAAGCGAGAGCTTTAGCCACCAAGCCACGGGGCACACTAAACTGGTGATGATACAAAAATGGGCAGAATAATTGATTCTGACGAAGATACCAATGAACTTCAGGAGGATTTGGACAAACTGATGTCTGGGTCTGAGTAAATTTTTGGGTAGCTTTGGGAAGGGGTGGTTTTGATAAGGATCTGCCTTGTATGAGCCAGTAGACCTTCTGCAGTGTTCCTCCATTCTTATGTTCTTATGAGAGCAAGATAGAAACCTAAATAATGAGCCCCATATCCTCTTCCTCATCTACTTAAGAGAACGTCAGTTGGAGGTCGCAATATGAAGGCCAACTTATCTTCCATGTTTCGTCTGAACAGGGCAGCATGATACGGTCGTGTAGGTGAAAAGGGTTAGAAGAATTTTATACGAAAACCAGGAACATTTTATGCGGGGAAAACAAGGGGGGGGGGAATATAACAAAATATTTAAGCAATAAAATTGTAAATCTAAAAAAGGGAAAGAAGCGTATTGGAAGAGAAAAAGTTTCTAATAACTTAATATACACATTTATTAAAAATTTTAAAAATGTCATTGTATTATGCTGAATTCGAACCTTTACAGAGAATATCAGAAAATTTTTTAAATTTCGTATTTTTTATTCGTTGAGAAATGCAGGACAGGTACACACAAATTTAAATAACCATATACATTAGAACCACTACACTCGCGCTAGTTTTTTCCACCGGGTCAGGGCCAGCACCTGTCAGCAGCAGGGCCCCCTTTAAGCTCAGTTGGACTTTAGGATATCCCCAGTGTTTTTAGATGCATTAAATATTAAGATTCCAAATCTCAATGAAAAAGGTCTGAGGCCGTACTTTTAATATTCAAAAAGTGTGAGCTCCGTGTGGGCCCCCATTCCGGTCACCATCGCCCGGGAGTGCCTTATCTGAGGGCTTGCTACCTTGCACCCGGGAAAAGAGGTTTAACAGATTGTCTTCGTAATTATCACCTAGAGCCCGACACAAGACAAGGGTTCATTTGGTGACGTCCCTCTAAAAGGGATTTTAAGCAAAACAATTCAAAAAAAACCCTACTTTAAAACAAACATTGTCGAGAAAGGAATTCGGGCCCCCGCGTGATCCGAGAAAGGTATCCGTATTTTCCCTAATCCCAACCCCGGGGACCTCAATACGCGCGTTTGGAAAAAATCGAGTGCGGGATAAGTTGACAATAAGTTTTAAAAATTAATCCCAAAATTTTTTAAAGAGAATCAGAAAAACTTCCAACTCCCTTGGGAAAAATTTAATCCAAATTTCAAAAAAAATAGTAAAGGATTTTAAAAAATATATATAATATATATATATATATATATATATAAAATATAAATATAATAATTAAAATATATATATATATTTCTGCCCAAAATTTTAAAACGGGCAGTTAGTAAGAACTCATTTAAAATTTAAATCCTTTCAAAAATTTTTTCTTATTCTTTAAAAAACTTTTTCATCAAGTTAATGTAAAAAAAAATTTTAATTTTTCCCAAAAAAATCTTAAAAAATTCCTACCTATTAAAAGAAAACAATTTTTTTTTTAGCCTAACCAACAAAAAAAAATTTTAGATTTTTTTAAATAATTTTAAAACTAAACAAACACAGTTTAAAAAAATTTTTTTTGTTTGGGTTAAATGATTTGGCGAAATTATTCATAAACAAATTTTCACTTTTCCCATTTTGGCAAGATGGCGTTTCTATTTAAGCCAAAACGCAAATTCTGCCTTTTCGGCACGATATATAATATATATATATATATATAATATATATATATATATATATATATATATATATATATATATATATATATCCCAGATATAATTCCAACCTTTCAAAGAAACTAAAAAGATCAGGTTCGGTTAGGTAAGATTTGTCAGGAAACAGAACAAGTGTTTCCTGACGCGGGTCTTCATCATAGGATGACCCGCCGCTGGAGCTTTTGGTCATCTGACCGAGGCCTTTCGCTGGCTTATGGTTGTAACCAATTTTTTAAGAGATCAGTATCCTAATACAAACAATCACATTAAGCTTGAAGCCGCTCAGAAGTTGCGTTACCAACTTATCAGCATAGAAGAGTTGAAACTAATCAGATGTCGCATCTGATTAGTCGCATCAGAAATTATCACATGAAAAGCAGTATTTCAGTTGTTCCAGTTTCTTCCAAAATAAAATAAATGGGAACCAACACACGCCAGACTCAATCCAAATTTATCTCTAATTAAGACCGTCCAGTTTTTTAAGAAAGAATATATAAGTTTTAGGAAAGTTAGTGAACATAACATAAATTTTGAACAATAGTCCTGAGGCCACACAAATGTTATAGGCACAAAAAAGTACATTTACCCTTGAAGAGTTTCGAGAGTTTAACTACTCTCGGAGCCCGGCCATGGGCCAGGCTCGTTGTTGATTTAATTAACTTAGGATAACCAAATAAAGTAAATAACTGTGACTTTTGATCAGAAGACAGTCTCTCCAGTGATTTCAAAAAAATAATTTGATTATCAAAACTTTCACATGATAACTTAAACAAGCTAATATCAGAAGATTATTTCCTGTGAAAACACATCAACACTAAAAGTTTAAAGCCGACCAGTAGATGCATTTTCCAGTTTTTTCACAGTGTCCAATAAAATCTGTACAGCCTAAACCCATGAAACAATCCATCAATTTTATACAATAAATAAACCATTGAAGATTGATCAAGTTCACAATTGTTATATGAGAAAAGCACTAAACCCACAGGGACGCATTCAATTTCGATCTAAGCAAGGTGAAGATTAGTCAGTTCATTGGATCAAGAGCCCCTCACCAGCATGTAGGTACAATAACGAAGAGTAATACTATACCATTTAGAGAATATTTATGGCAGGACTTGAGTCCTGGAGGTGGGAAGTACATTGTCTACACTCTGAAGGAGGGGTGTTAATGTCGCACTTTTATAACTGTAGTGTAAGCGCGCCTTTGCAAGACAGTGATGGAGTGAATGATGGTAAAAGTTTTTCTTTTTAGGGCCACCCTACGATGGTGGGAAACGGCAGATATATTAATAAAAATATGGCAGAATCGCGCCTACATACTCCCTTAAACATATCAACCGACCGGAAACAAAATTAATAAATGGGCTATGTAACCTTGTGCATAGGTCAACCACTCATTAAAACAGCCCTATGAATTTTACCCGATCGAATAAGGCGTTCTCGAGTACTAAACGAAAAGTTGTAAGAAAGTAAACAAAAATGGTGAGAATGTTAAAAAAAAAACATGAGTCTCCCCTCGGTCAACTTTAAAAAGTATAAAAAACGCGAATATTGATTTTCCCGTTCTCTGTTCTCATTTACATTCTATTTAAAATTCTCTGAAGTCCCGTAAGCTAAAATATTTGATATTGATATTTAAAGAAATCCAATTTTATAAAATTGGGGAAAAATTATAAATTAGCACCCACACAACCCAAAAGTAATACAAAAATGCTTCCAGCTAAGAAACACCGGCACTTACGGTTTGAAGCCGATCAGAAGAGATATTCTTTAATTAATACATGGAAAACAATTTACTTATTAAGACTGACAAACACAGATTTACACGGCTCAAAGTGAGTAATAAGCTGTTTTTTAAGAGTCCACCCATGGTAAAAGTTTAAAGCCTATCAGAAATGTCATTCACTGGTTACCGACCCGATTCCAACATTTTAAATTTGGTAACAGTCTCAGTAAAATTTCGAATTAGCAGCCATTCCGATAACACTTATGAGGCATCATTAGTCGTCAATACTGTTTTGAAGCCAACCAGAAAAAGCAATTTTAGGCTATTGGATATAAATAAATATATCCGTTTATTGAATAAAATTGGCAACTTTGGAATTATACGACCCATTGGCGGCGAGTCTTATATTCAGGAAACTATGGTGAAAATTTCAAGCCGATCACATAATTCATTTTCCAGTTTTGGTACGGATTAGAACGATTCTATGTTTTTATTATATTACTACATAAACAAATTTGCCTTCTATCAAACCAAACTTATTGGGTACTATTCTGGTCCTAAGATGCATCAGTCAACAATAAATACTGAGAAACGATCGTCGTGTTGAAAAAATGGTTGAGTTTCTTTACACCTACAATGGTCACATTTGCATCAACATCATTTTCACTCTTCGTCACCACAGAATAGAACGCACCTGTTTTTGAACGTTTGAAGCTACGCTGCTCACGGTTTTGGAAGTTATTGTCATTCCAGTATGCTGGGACTGGGCTCCACAACTTTAGTCATGGGTAGGTGAACATACCAACTCTCCAAATAAACTGGCCTTCATTAGTGGAAGCAAGTGCTGAAAACTGAAAGCCGACTGGACGAAAGGTTCACGAGTTAAGAAGCTAATAAAATATAAATATCTGAGGATCAAAAAAACAAAAAAAAGAGAGAAAACTGAGGAAAAACTTGAGGCAACCTCTTAAATACCTTCCTTGAGGAACACCTAACACAAGTTTGTTCAGAACACTTGCGTTCTTCATTGAAGTTGTTCATCTGCTGAGTGTGTGAGTGTGTGTGTGTGTGTGTGTGTGTGGTGTGTGTGGGTGTGTGTGTGTGTTGTGTGTTTTGGTGTGTGTGGTGTGTCGTGTGTATTCACCTAATTGTACTCTAATTGTTGTTGCGGGGGTCCAGTAATAGCTCCTTCATGTTTCTAATAAATGATCTTGCCACTCAAGTGGTACCATGTTCCAGAACTTTTGCTTGGCTCTCTCGCTTCGATAAGTAACATTTTTTCTTTCGTGTCCTTAACAAATCAATATTCTTAGTGGAGCTGATCAAATGGGGTTGAAGACAGATTAACCAACCCATTGTGTAGAAGCCATTTTGGCAATACCTGTTCACTGAGGCACTTTCGTAGAAACACAAATTTTTTAATTCTCTAAACTTTTTCCTTCCTCTTCCTTTGCTGTTTTCTTTTAAACAAATCTGCTCTCCCTGAATGTACAATGCGCCATTAAAATTAGTGTTTCTACGAAAGTGCCTCAGTGAACAGGTATTACCAAATCGCTTCTACAGAGCAGGTTGGTTAATCTGTCTTCACCCCGTTTGATCAACTCCACTAAGAATATTGATTTGTTAAGACACGAAAGAAAAAATGTTTTTTATCGATGTGAGAGAGCCCAAACAAAAGCTCTTGAACATGGTAACCACTCGAGTGCAATACATTTTTATAAGCATGAAGAGAAGAAGATGTTGCTCTTTACCTTTTGAACTACATGTGTCAACTCTTCTTTAGGAGCAATGCAATGAGAGGAGAGGAATCAGGAGAGCTCAAGCAGGTGTGTCCTAAGACACGATCCAGCTAGAAACACTGTAAGCAGCAGTTAGAGGTCCCAGCAGCCGTGACCTTAAGTGCCCCGATGTCAAGGAAAGTATTCTAAGATGAAAACGATACCAGACATATAACCAAATAAAAGTGGGAGTTTTAAAGGTAATATATAACCCAGTTATCTGTTAAGAATCATGCACAGACGGCTGCGTTTTTGTCACTGCTGCAAACGCATCCCAGGCCTCTGTGTTCCAACTGCCAACATTATTCAAGGATTTTTTGATTTTCCAGTCAATAATCAAATGTGTGTTTACACGGGCTTCTATCTGCTGAGACGACGACTGCGCAACAGATCACTAGTTAATTTAATACCTTTATTATGCACCCCATACCCATCCAGTGGCCTGGAGCCAAAAGATTACAGGTGTACATAAAGGGTCCAGGGACTGAGCCGGAAAGTTCTGATAGCAAAACAAGTTACAGTGATAATTAACTATTTACATGTATTTATTGAGTTATTAATCAGTCATGAATTAGTGAGTTGCCTGTGAGTTCATTAATTTTATCTCATTCCAGTACAAAATGACGCAAAGTGTGACAACTGCGCATCTGGCAAAGTTGACATTTCATTTGGTCTACATCCGGTGGTGGTGATTCAACCTCCCAAAGATACCGATAACCCA
This sequence comes from Cherax quadricarinatus, assembly GCF_026875155.1. Taxonomy (NCBI): domain Eukaryota; kingdom Metazoa; phylum Arthropoda; class Malacostraca; order Decapoda; family Parastacidae; genus Cherax; species Cherax quadricarinatus. Next base: position 7,588 of record NW_026505463.1, read on the forward strand.
GCCGGAGCCGGGCAGAAGTAGCATCCAGGAGGCAGACCACTAAGCAGACAACAGTGATTCACTGTAATAGTCAAGTTATGTAAACTGAAGGTTAAATTTTACCGAGGAAGCTGTTAATTTACGGTACCTTCCTACAGAGTCGTGGTCAGGAGCCCCAGAGGAGACACACCGGTCTTCGATTTTTCCTTCTTCCTTCAAGATTTTCGTTATAATCTGTGAAACCTTCGTCTGATTGACTTCAGAATAAAGTTCTCGTTAATGGGATACGGTGGTTTTCTTTTGTTAATTTTATAGTCATAAGCAATTTTGGTTTCCATACGATATCTTAAGAACACCTTTTCCGACAAGCTTCAAACCTTCAACACGGGATTCTATAAATTTTGAAGTGAAATATAATTACGAAATTATTTTTAATTTGAGTTTCACAAATTTAGCGAGCACCTAGTAGTAGTCTGGCTTGATCTTGGGCTGTGTAACTCACAATTTGATGGTTGTAATGGAAGACATATGACAACTAAATGATTCTTTTGACTGACTTTAAACAAGTAATGGAACTTGAAGAGCAGCGAACTCCACGTGGTGAGTTCTGAGATTTTTGTTAAATAACAAACAGAAAACTAGTGATGCAAAACAACATAGTATATCTTGTCTATATCTGAACAATTTATTCATTTGAGTTACCAGGGCATATAATTTAAAACTTTTAATGATTTTGGAATGTGTAAGTACGAATTTACAATTTTTACTGAGAAAAATGGTATATTAGTTTTATTACGATAACTTGCGTTGCGTCTTCGCAATCCTTGTGATATGCGTCGCTAATGTTAAGAGCAACGGCAATTTACGTCGCGCTCGATACTGTTCTTGTTGCGTGCATTGTTATTATTAATATCGCCATCAGCTGGAAGACCTAAATCTGTATGGGTAATACAGAGCATGAGCAGTGGAAGGCGATCAGGCTCGATCCAAGGAAGGAAAGAATAGGTCCACTTCCTTGCATCAAGAGCCCCTCACCAGCATCGTGTAGCCTTAAAGAAGTGTGCGTGCACTGGGGTACTGTGGTGCTAGTGGGATGCTGTGGAGACTTTCCCCGGATCGCCTAGCGAACGAAACGCACCGAATTATATATTAAATGGGGAAGCGCTAAGCCTGTTGGGATTATACAGCATCTGGGTAATAAGATCATAACCGGTTTGACTCAGGGAAGGAACCGGTGGCTTTTGTTTGCATTAGTAATTTCATTACTCGACACGGACAACCACGGTTCATTAGTCTAGTTTATTAGCCTTGTTAAGTAGTAACAAATTTACATTTGCATGTGTATCTGACTTAACATTTGGGCATACTGTCCGCCACATTATACATAATTATCACTGTCGTAAGTTGTAGTTACCAGAGGAAGTGGTAGTGCGAGCAGATGCAGCCTTGAGAGTGAACTCGTCTTAAGAGCCATGGTATGTATAATTAGTAATATTATCTAAGAGTTTACCGAGAGAAATCTTCCTCTGTTGCCGCCTTCGAAATTTATTTAAGTTATGGAATACTGATACTATACCTATTTTTTGATATTATGGTCCATTAGGTGCCCCTAATTGACCATAATATAAACAAAAATACATCTTCATGGAAGGGATGAAGAGATTACGTAGTGTCAAATACTATTGTAAGTGTTGGCTCAATACATTAATAACATCACACATAAGAGAAAGAGGTTTATGACTGTTTCGGTCCGACTTGGACCACTGACAAGTCAGACTAACACACGAAGTATGTATAATGTTCGCCAAGACCGTAGTCCTGGCACGGGTCTCAATCTTGCGATGACCCGTCTCTGGCTCCCGAGGGAGAAAGGTTTCTACAATGATGCGACATATGCTGTTCAAGCACTCTTCTGGTCAGTTCAACTGGTGCATCTCATAAGCGACTACACCGTATGTACTCCTAATTTGGGGAACTAGCGAGGAGGAGGATATGTCTTACACAGGTAACAGTTTGTCTTTTTCTTTGACCCCCATGGTACATATTTGTGGCCGCAGATTTTGGTTTCCTCTTCGGGAGGGAAATCATCCTATGCCTGGGGAATTCTCGTAACTTCGCACTCCGAAGAAAGTGTTTTAGGGGCGTGGACAACGTGCTGAATAGGGCACATTCTCCTCTGTTGTTTCCCATCTCTTGGCTGTGAGAAAGCCAAAACGAAGCCGATGGTGCGGTACCTGGCTTGGCCCAGCTTCTATCTATGGAGGGGGTTTCCCTAGTCCTGCTGGTCCCACTGTTGGATGGGGTTCACCTAAGACCCCCCCATAAGTTTATGGTGGCAGCCCCCAGTTTGGTCTGCGTATTGTTTGGGGACAGAACCCCCAAAACAGTGGATAGTTGTTGCTCCCTTGGGCTGCATCACCTCCCGCCCATTTCCCCGGATGCGCATGGGGGGATCCAGTTCAATGTGATCTTTCCCTGAACTTCTAAGGCTGCATTACCCAGGATGATGTGTTGGGGAAAACATTGTTTCCTGTGGTTGGGTGGAGGGGGGGTTTGATTGCAGACGTGGAAAAACGTAGACAGGTCGGAGTCGTGTCGTGGCATGTGACATGCCTGCTGAACCCCCACCAGTCACTTAAAGGATCGTGCGTGGTCAGGGGTCGCCAGCCGTTGTCCCCATTGGGGTACGCCAGTGCTGCTCTCTTCCGTCGGGTCGCGAATCGTGAAAAACACTGCAATGTCCCCCCTCCCAGTTCATTTTGTCTCAGCATTTGCTGAGAGTGTTTGCTCAGGGAGCTTAAGAGGGGTGCGGCATGATGAAAACATCCTGGATTGGGGCCCCAGGGGGGGTGGATGGTCCCCAGCAACGGGAAGGTCCAACTCTTTAAGGGAGTAGTTGTATGGGCAGCACTTCTCCCAGCACCAAAAACGAGGGATCCGGAGTAGTCTGTGAAGGTGTGGATTTTGTGCCAGGTTTTCAAATTCCGTCTCTTAGTGGGGTACCTTGCCCCTGTGCAAAACGGGGCCCACTTTGCAGGCGTTTATGTATTTTACTCTGTACCCAAAGGGAAAACCCCGGGCCTCGTCGAGAAATGTGTGGTCCAGATGGGGGCCCAAAGCATGTTCTTATCGCCTGTTTTTGTACGACCCCCACTCTTTGCCTGCTCTGCGGGAAAGGATAACGCCGGGCACCGTAGTCAATGAGCGAGGTATGTTGTATATAGTAAAACGAGTACATCTTTGCTTGCCCGACGGTTTGCCTGTCAGGCTTATGGCGTTGATCTGGTGAGCACGTGACTGCATACTGGGCCGTTTGGGGCCCTTTTTAAAATTGTTTTTTCCCCAAAAGTACGGTAGGAGCCTGCCACCAAGTTCTATATCCTGAAACGTAATATTCAAGGTCGGTCCTTGAACATTTTGAAAGAGATTTCTCGGCCGAGTTCTGGGCCTTTTCCTTGCAAATGCGAAATTGGGCCCAAAGCTCTCTGAGTGTCGTTCTAAATTGTTTCCCCTTTCACCGGTGAAGATCATCAGAAAGTGAGGAGCTGTGTCCACTATAAAGGGAGGTCATATTCCCTAAAAGGGATGTTAAACGGGGTAGGACTAGCACACCTCCTTGTGGGTACCGTTTTCAGGTTTTTAAAGGAGAGTATGCCCCTAAAAGCTGACAAGGCCCCCTGCCCCTAAGGTAGGATTTCCAGGCCGGGAGGCGTCCTTTGTTTCCCCTTGGCTAGTTTGCCAAAAATTGCTGGGGGGTGGCTAGCCAAAATGCTTTCAAGGTCGGGTAACGACAAATACTAGGTTTTTTGTTACTGCAGCAATCTGGCTTATAGGTGGTTATCCTTGCTGACCCCACCCCTTTGGTAAGCCCAAATATGTGTGATGAGAGGGTCCAATTTTCCCAAAGGGAGGGGTTTTAAACACCATCCTCTCAGCGTTTTGGCTAAGAGCGGGTCAGGATATGGGTCTCATACTCCCTGGCCCTTTGGGCTTTGGAATTGGTCGATGTGTTTCTTCCAAGTGCGGGGAGTGCCCGGGCCCCCCACGATTTGTTAAGAGTTAGTTGGCTCCCATCCACTCTGCCCAGCCGTGCAATATGGAGTAGTAACACCTCGACCCCGGGCAGTGTCACCTGTGTTTTAAATTTGGCCGTCGGAGTTCCAAGTCTGAGGTCTTCCGTCACATTTTCCCGACTCACAGAGTTTATCGTTATGGCAAAAGACCCCGTTTTGTAATTCCGATGTCCTGGGGGAGTGAGTGGAAGCCCCCGGGAAAGTGAAAAGCCCCCACTGTTTCTCAGTTCCCGGGAGGGTTTCGGGTGTGGGGTGGCCTGGCTTGCTTTTCCTTTTGTTGTTAGCTTGCCCCATATCTCAGATAAGGTGGTGTGATCCCGAATGTTGAGCACACCCCAGCCTTTCTCATTTTTTTACTCTGAGAGAGACCTGGGGGCATGCTGCAAAATGGCTCTCAGGTTTTTCCCTTTTCCCTTCCCGTGGGGTTACGCTGTATAGCTTCCAAAAAGGTTGATGCGGGGTTCTGTCCGCACCTCGTCGTTGTAGAACCACCAGTCTTTTTTTGTGAGTGGCCTGCGGACTTTTTTGGAATTGGCACTCTGTGCCTGGTGAGAAAGTGATTGCCCCTGTTCAGCCGTTCACAGTCTTCAGATAGAGAGTATTGGACCCAGCCCTGAAGATAACCTGGAACCCTTCATTGGCCCTCTTTCGTCCCATCTAGGAGGCAGCACAACGGGGGCCTGTTGATGTTTAAGGGGTGATCACTGAAAGTGGGCATGCAAAGGTGGGATGGGGTTTCCATGTGGTCCTGCTGCGAGTTGTCTTTACCCGAAGGGAAGTCGAGGCGCCACCCAAAAAAGGTGTGTGGGGTCCCATGTTTTTGCAACTTTCCCCTGGAATTGTGTAGGAGCATTGCTATGGGGTTTTGCCGCAGATTGGGTTGCTGATGAGGTCGCATTGGGGGAGTGCGTTGAAAAAACTCACCCCAAAAATACCTAGTGGTGCTAGTGCGAGGAGTCTGCAATGTCGAGGGTGTGTTTGGGTTTTTTGTAGATGTTAAGTGGTAATGGGGGCCCCGGTATGTAAAAGGATGGCTGTACCCCCGACATCCCCCCCACGTCCCGGGGTTTGGCTATAAACCCCTGAGGTTTTTTATTGGATACAAAACAGCTGTGCCCCTGCAGTGAACGCCCGGGTCCGTGTGCCGAAAATACCCCGCAAAAACCGGGTAGTCTGGGCATTCGGGACAGAAGGGGTTTTTTTTTAGCAAGACGTATCAAACCCCACCCCAATTACTGCCCCCCGCAAAAAGGTGTGTTTGCCCTTAGGCCCCGAATGTTCCCTGTAACCCTTTGGGGGGTGATTTGGTACCGAGGGTTTTTCCATTTAGGGTTGTTTTGAGCTGGGGGACGGTCCTGCCCCCTTGGAACCCGAAATTCTTGGGACCCCCGTCTCCCCTTCGCGAAAGCACATCCAGGAGGTCGCCCTCTGCCGGGAAAGGCTCTGGGTTTTTCCGTGGAGTTGTTGTGTTTTCAAATAAAACTGGAACACTTGATGGGCTACGAATCCTCCCCGGGGGGGGGCCTGCTTTGGAGTTTTGGGTTTGAAAAAAGTGGTTTTATCTGGGTTTTTTTGGTCTGTAGGGGGGGGGTGTGAGGGGGTTTTGGGGTTTCTTCATTGTATCACGGGTTGTTCTGTATCCAGGTTGGGTAGCGGGATTGCTGGGGGAGGTTTCCAGTTTAGCCTGCAAAAACGCCCGTGGGGGTAAGGAGTGCCTGCGTTTTTCGTGCTTGGGCCGGGGGGGGCTCTTTTGGCCGCCCCGCTGTCGCATTGACCAGATGCACCCTGTTGCGCCTTGTTCCCTTGTTTCTCGTTTAGGTAGGGTGAGGAGGTTTTTGCCTTTGGGCCCGGTTGAGGCAGGGTGGGAAAATTTTGGGGGATTGCTTGGGTTTGTGCTGAGAGTTGCGGGATGGGAGGGGTTCTCTGCACCCCTCGTTTTTTGAGAGTGTGATCCTTTTAGCCTGTTGCCCGGTTTTTTGGGTTTCCAACTTTTTGAATTCTGGCGAGCTTCGGGGCTCGAGGATTCCCGGGATGGTGTTTTGCTTTCTTCGGGCATTGTGGATGGGTGGCGATGCATTTTTCAGCTTGGTGAGCATTCTTTTGGGAGGGTGTGTGGCTGCAACACTGCAGATTACTTGTTCGGACAGAGTGCACCCCGGTGTCCCTAACGCTGACCTTGAAACAGCGAAATGGGTTCTGCTGTGAAGGTCCTGATATCGTACCGCCCAAGAACCGAGGTCCAGGTGGGATGGCAGTGGTCCCACTGCTGAAGAGGACCTGTCGGGTTGGTGCATTGCCGCCGTCTTTGCCTTTAACGTGAGCTACAAACCCTGGGGTGAGCTGTACTGCCTCGATGGGAAAATCAGCGGGTATGCATACTAAACCCTTGGTGATCTTTTGCCGAGAGTCCGTTCCTCCAGGGTGAAAGAGCGATCTGTCTCCTGACTCTTTAAAGGTGGTATACATTTCCCTTTTGAGAGGAGTCATATTGGTTCTCCCCCCAAGTTGAACCTATCTTGAACTTCAGGTTGGTCGTGATTCCGGTTGAAAAACCCCAATGGGTTCTGTGGTCCCCGTAACTTTTCCCCTTTAATTTGCCCGGGCGGTTGAGTGGTTTTGCCTGCTCCTTTACGGATGGCGCTTTTTCTTGTTTCCCCAGTGTTCCATCCCTCTTGGTTTTTGGGGGGTGGGGGGTTTATTTCCGCACCGTTTCTATTGTCGCTGGGGCCAGGTTGGGGTCAGATCTGCTACAATGTGGAGGTTTCCCCTTCCCCCTGAATTCTTTCCTAGAATTTTTGCCCCACATTTCCAAATCGATCCCCGTCGTGTTCAGGGCATGGACCCCTTTTTTTCCCGGAGAAGCCCTGTCCTATCTTGTGATAAAAGTGAACTCCCTGAATGAGTTTGTCAAAGGGATTGTCGAAACGATTTTCCGTGGGGAGGGACCCGATATTATGAGAGGAGGACAGGAGGGGATAAAAGAGGAAGAGTGGGGGAAGTGGGAGGGGAAAAGGGAAGTGATAGTGGAAGTGTGAGCGTTTTGGGAGGGGGGGTTTGGTAGTGCATGAAAGACAGAAAGAGGGTTGAAGGAGGCAATGTAGCAGTAGTAGAAAGGGTAAAATAGTATTTAGTAAGTTGGTTTCCCCGCATTTGTTTCTTTTGCACAGAGTATATTAGCGGAGGCTGTTTAGGTATTTGGGCAGTCTAAAAATAGTACGTGTAGTTAAGGTCAACAATGCTGTCACTGACACTAGTAATTAGTAGTTTTTCGACACACACGAATACTTATTTTTTCGCACCGCTGAGTTTACAGGTTAAGAATTGTTATTGTGAGGGAAAAATCATTAGATAGGAGTGGTGGAAGTAAGAATGGATGGTGGCGGCAGTTTATTGGGCATATGCTTGTTCTGTTAGGTTGGTGCATCTTTCCCCGCTACCCCATCCTTCTTCACCCGGTGGACGTGACGAGTGCCCCGGACTCCGACCAGTTGTCAGTCCCTTGTCTTTGGGCTCCCATCAAATCTGTAAGTATTCGCTCACTCCTATTTAGTTTATTATGTATTTGGGTTAATTTGGTTTCAACAAAAGCTTCACTCTTGTTTAAGTTTTTATGCTGCAAATTCTTTTTGTCCTGATCTGTTTTCATCCGACACAGGCGAGATAAGAAGGGCAGCAAAAAATCTTTCTTTTAATCTGGCATCTGTACCTACTCTGGTCCCCCTTCCACTCTTAGCCGATCGCAATCAGCTACACACCATTCTAGCAGCCGTTCCCCAGTTATAACCCCACTAATGTTTCATAGTGGTTCTCTACTAGCAACTCAACTGCTTCACAAGTGTTATGGTGGTCAGAGGATCCCGGTATCTCTGTTCGTCCAAATCTCTACTAGTGTTGAGGTCACTGTCTACTCAGTGTGCTAACAGTCGCATCCACCTTGATCCCTCCCACTCATCGTCATCAACAACGCTCGGCGTTCCAAACCACGATTCAGAGCTACGTGCCCAGATCATCACCAGCACGGCACCATTCTCCACTAATTTATATATTTCATTTTTCATTTCTTTTCCTTCAAGTAGGATTAATTTCCCTGTTTAAGTGTTTTAAACTCTTTACTAAAATTTTACAGATTAATAAAATCGTTCATCTTATTATGTTATCATTGATTTTTTATATCTTTACATTTCCATGAGAAGGAACCAGCCTTACCAAATACTCTTTGAGGGTCTGATAGTGCTGTTGAACCTTCAGTCATCCTATATCAGTTCATTTACAGGGATAAAAGCTGACATCCTACGTCAACTAATTAACAGGTAAAGAGCTGTTTTTCTACCTCAGCTCATTTCATCCCTCATTCAAACCCCCGTCCTTGGGAAGCGTCCCACTGACCCACAACATTGGTCTGAAACAACCAGGAACTTGGTGACATTGTCCATAGCTGTAACAAACATATCCCCGGTCTCCATCCGTCCCAGGATCAAACCTTAGTCGTAAACCACAGAACGGGTGGGATTCCAACTCATGACAGGAATCCTAAAATTCACATGCCATGACCTTCTCTTGTGAACCGAAGTGGCTGCCACTTGAGCCACGAGGACGTCGTTCTGTATTAATCTGAATGAAGAGATTTTTTTAGCTTTTAACAACATACCGTATTTTCCAGCATATAAGGCGCACGAATGAAGTGTCATAACGGTAAATCAGTAATCATATTCAAGGGCTAATTACTCTCGCTTTCCTCTTTAAAACGTAGCCTAAGGCCTACCCTGACCCCGACCTTGAGCATATAAGGCATAGGGTGATTTTTCAAGGCTTTCGTGAGGAAAAAAAGGCACGCCTTATATGTCGGAAAATTAGGTAAGTCTATGAAATTCAAAGTGAAATTGTGAAAATGTGAGAGAATTTATTTTTAATGAGGGCAGGGCATGCTTATTATCTAGTATTAAAGTAATAGCTGCTCTTATTAGGTCCCCAGTTTAAAATGACTTTGTTATTTGTTTTAAATGAGAGAAACTGACCATTTTTCCTTTAATTTTTACGTTTT
>NW_026505464.1:0-16787 GCF_026875155.1 Cherax quadricarinatus
GGGGTTTTTTTGTAATTCAGGAGCCTGTAGGTATATGATTCAGGGGGCTTTTGATATGTGATTCACGTAGCTGTGGTTATGTGATACAGAGGGATATGGTTATACCATTCAGGGTCCGTGGTAATGCAATTCAAGAGGTTGAGGTTATGAGATTCACGGGGTTGATGTTATGTGACTCACAGAGCTGAGATAATGCAGTACAAGGAACTATGATTATGTGACACAGTGGGCTGGGGTTGTGTGATAAAAGGCTGTGGGTATGTGATTTAGGTGGCTATGGTTAAGGCATTTAGGAGGCCGAGTTTATAAGTTATAGGGGGGATGCGATTATTTGAAACAGGGGGCTGGAGTTATGAGATGGAGATGCTATGGTTATGCTATGCAAAAGATTCAGAGGCCGTAATTATGTGAAACAGGGGGCCATAGTAATGTGATTCAGGTTACTGTGGTATGTGATTCATTGGTTGTGGTTATTCAGTTGAGACGGCTGTGGTTGTGTGATTCAGAGGGCCGAGGTTATGGGATACAATGGGCTCTGCTCTTGTGAATCAGGGGGCTGTAGTTGTGTGACTCAGGGGGCTGTGGATATGTGATTCAGGGAGTTGAGGTTACGTGATTTAGGGAGCTGAAGTTATATGATTAAGGGGTTGTGGTTATGTGATTCAGGGAGTTGAGGTTACGTGATTTAGGGAGCTGAAGTTATATGATTAAGGGGTTGTGGTTATGTGATTCATGTAGGCTGTGGTTATGTGATTCATATAGGCGTGGTTATGTGATTCATGTAGGCTGTGGTTATGTGATTCATGTAGGCTGTAGTTATGTGATTCATGTAGGCTGTGGTTATGTGATTCATGTAGGCTGTGGTTGTGATTCATGTAGGCTGTGGTTATGTGATTCATGTAGGCTGTGGTTGTGTGATTCAGGTGGGCTGTGGCTATGTGATACAATAGGCTGCGGGTATGTGATTCAGGGGTTGTGGTTATGTGATTCAGGAGGCCGTATTATGTGATTAAGTATGCTGTGGTTGTGTGATTCAGGTGGGCTGTGGTTATGTGATACAAGACGCTGTGGTTATGTGATACAAGACGCTGTGGTTATGTGATACAAGACGCTGCGGTTATGTGATTCAGGGGCTGTGGTTATGTAATTAGGGTAGCTGTGGTTATGTGATACAAGAGGTTATGTGATTCAGGGGTTGTAGTTATGCGATTCAGGGGCTGTGAATATGTGATCCAGGAGGCCGCATTATGTGATTAAGCTGTGGTTATGTGATTATGAGGGCTGTGGTTATGTGATACAAGAGGCTATAGTTATGTGACTTATGGGACTGTGGCTATGTACTTCAGGGGGCTGTAGTTACGTGTTTCAAGGGGCCATAGTTATGTAATACAGGAGGATGGTGTTATGTGATACAAGAGGCTGGAGTTATGTGATACAGGATACTGGAGTTATAGGATACAGGAGGCTAGAATTATGGGATACAGGAGGCTGCAGGTATGAGAAACAAGAGGCTGGAGTTATGTGATACAGGATACTGGAGTTATGTGATACAGGATACTGGAGTTAAGTGCTACAAGAGGCTGGAGTTATTGGATACAGGCAACTGGTGTTATGGGATACAGGCAGCTGGTGTTATGGGATACAGGCAGCTGGTGTTATGAGACACAGACAGCTATAGTTATGGGATAGAGGGGGCTGGTGTTATGGGATAGATGGGGCTGGTGTTATGAAATACAGGGGGCTGGTGTTACGGAATACATGCAGCTGGTGTTATAGGATACATGCAGCTGGTGTTATGGGACACAGGCAGCTGGTGTTATAGGATACATGCAGCTGGTGCTGTGGGGCACAGGCAGCTAGAGTTATGGGATAAGGGGGGGGTGTTGGGGGACAAAGGTAACTAAGCTAGGGGTTTTACGGGGGCTGATTTTAGCAGCGGGGGGTTGGGTGTTATGGGAAAAGGGGCTGATTTAGGGGATACGGGGGGGTTTGGGGGTTAGGAGATACAGCAGCGGTTTTTTAGGGGAATCATTCGCGGGTGTGGGATACAGGGGGTGGATTATGGGGTTCAGGGGCGGGTTTTAATGGAATGGGGGGGGGGTTATAGATACATCAGCTGGTTTTTGGGGTACGGGGACGGGGTTTTGAGATACGGGGACTGGAGTTATAAGATATGGGGACTAGAGTTAGGGGACACAGGGCGGGAGTTAGGGATACAGGGGATGGAGTAATTAGGGGATCGGGGACTGAATTATAAGAACGGGGGACTGGGATGGATCAGGGACGGAGTTATGAATAGGGGGGGACGGGAGTAATTAGGGGGGATACGGGGACGAATTTATAAGATAGGGGGGACTGAAGTTATGGATACAGGGGACTTAGTTATGAGATACGGACTGGATTTATAAGATCAGGGGCGCAAAATTTTGGGGAAGGGGGACTGGAGTTATAAATCAGGGGATGCATTATAAGAACGGGGGACTGGATAATTATGGGATCGGGACGGAGAAATTAGGGATCAGGGACGGATTTTTGAGGTACAGGGAGGGAGTTATAATTTTACAGGCTAGATTGAAAAAGGGGGGACTGGAGTTATGAGATAGGGGGGACTGGAGAAATTTAGGGGATACAGGGAGGAGTTAGAGAACGGGGGACTGGAAAATTATGGGATACGGGGGACGGGAGTTAAAGATAAGGGGGCTGGACTATAAGATCGGGGGGACTTGAGAAATTATGGGATGCAGGGGACGGAGTTAAAAGATAGGGGGACTGGATTTTGGGATACGGGGAACTGGATTAGAGTAAGGGGACGGGATTTTAATTATGAGTACGGGACGGATTAGGGAATACAGGGGACGGGAGTAATTATGGGATACGGGGGACGGAGTTATAAGATCAGGGGACTGGGTTATGGGATAGGGGGGACTGCAGTTATGAAACAGGGGACTGGAGAAATTTATGAGATACAGGGGGACTGGAGTTATGAATACAGGGGACTGGAGAAATTTGGGGATAAAAGGGGGACTAAAAGTTATGGGATACGGGGTTTTGTCCTGTACAACCCTGGGGTAGATGTTACAAAAAAACTTAATTATCTTAACTCCTGGAAGTCACACTTGCTCAGAGTAAGAGAAAACTTAACCCAAACCTTGTAAACAAATCATGAGTCAGGTTAGGTAATGTTTTTTAGGAAAGGACAAGTGTTCCCTCACGTGGGCTAATTCAATTAATTTTCCCCAACAATGGGGTAGATGTTTAGTTCACCGTTTAGTGGTGGCCCGGGCCAGCAGCAACCTCTCCCCACTTTTAACAATTGTGGAGAAATAGTTTTGATAAAAACCTTCCTGCATGAAAAAAACAATCGGGGACTTTTCTTTAAAACCTCTCCCTGGACATCCCCTTTTGGGGGGCCCTTTTCCCGATTACACGTCTCTGTTGATTTAACAAGTGAGTTAGAAATAATTTGCCCAAAGGAGAGTTTAAACCCCATTTCATTATCATCTAAATAATAGTGATACTCACTTGGTCGGGGCATAAAGCCCTCAAATTACAAAAAAAAAGGGCCCCGGATCAAAAATAAAAAGGAAAAAAAAAAAAAAAAAGGAAAAATATTAAAAAAATTAAAAAAGGTACGAAAACTGAAAGGTTGAGTGTCTCGGGGGACGTTACTAATTTCGCCAATAGTCGGAATTTCGTTTCCAATCACCGCAAATTTTCCGGTTTCACTTTTGCATTCAGTACCACCCTTTTTTCAAATTTCGTGGAATTAAACCACAGCAGGGGGAACACGGAGACGCAATAAACACACGTGATTTGTTCTACCGAATTTTCCGACTTTTTTAAGGGAACTAGTCTAACTTTCCCCAGTTCCTGAGATTTTTCAAATTTTCAAGGGTTAAGAAAGCACTGGCAACCCGTCCCTTCGCCACGACACATGTTTCATCCGTTCCCTTTAAGCAAACTAAGGCCTGGCACCCTTTCATCCTTTAGCCATCGTCGGCACAAAAGGAAAATCTGAAATCAGCTTTATATTTTCCTTGCACACATGCAACAGTATTCAATACAAGAGGGGAGGAGGCTTCTTTTTATTAGCTATAGACTAGAATTCCCAATATCCCCCCAAATTGTAATAAAGAGGGTGCAGGTTTTCCCTTCATTTTCCTGCTAAGGGGAAAAAGAGTAATCACTCTCGTTTAATCTCGTATAGTTGATCAGGAACTCTAGCAAGGGGAGGAAGGCGTGCCTTGTGATGCTATGGTACATACAAGTGGTTTTAACAAAGCTGTTGGCGAAGAAGGAAGAATCCAATAGCCCCTTCTGGGGGGGCTAATCCCCCCAAAGGGCTGGGGGGCTGAGAGATACCCCTCTACTGGATAATTTTCTCCACACACATCAAACAACCGAGAATCACCATGCATAATATTTCTTAACTAATGCATTACTACTCTGTTTTTCTCCCATAACTCTATAACTTATTAGATAGTTTTAACAGTAATATTACCGCAAAATAATTGTTATTATTTATGTGTGTTGTCTACAAATGAATCAATTTCTATTAAAATGCAGGCCTATTTAATACACCTTGACTCTCCTCATAAGTGTGATCTGTACTTTTGACAGGATAAAGCCACTTGTACCCTCAACAGTTCAGTATAAGTGGGTATTACAAATAATAAGTCTTTCCTGCTACTTAGGTATATTGCTACGTAATGAAATAAAGGACCCCAATGGAAATAAGTCACTCTGTCTGACTTTTTTGGGTTATCCTAGGTTCTTTACACATATGCTGCTATGTATGATAATTCTATGTAACTGTATTTGTGTATACCTGAATAAACTTACTTACTTACTTACGTACTTATAACCCCCATAACACCCTCGCCTCCAGATGAAGTTTCACAAAAACTGTGTCCCACAGGATAGTTAGTCAAGAATATATTGCTTTAGCCTGAAGGTGGTTAGTAGGATTAATAAAAGTTTCAAGACATGCAATTATAAGGAACCATGAAAATATTCTTCACCTTACTCTCTCATTATTACTATTTACAGTTAGGCGAAGATACTACACATACCAATGTACAAGTATGTATGCCTGGGATGTACAGAAACTTCCTTGACTGTACATGCAATATCTTCCCCAAACTATACAAGAACCCTGAATGAAAACACACACACACACACACACACACACACACACACACACACACACACACACACACACACACACACACACACACACACACACACACACACACACACACATACACACACACATACACATACACACACACATACACACAATTCACATTCCTTATCTAGTATTTCTCCTCTTGACAGAAATGCGTATATGGGTTGGGCTGAGTATAGTGCTGGGCTTGCTGAGTACCAGTAACGCCGTGCTGGGACCATGGCCACTTTACCTTGCTGGATATCCTATAATGGTGTCAGGAATCGTCTTCACTCTCATCAAGGTAATATTGTGTGAAACAGAAACCTATTAATAGTTCTGCAATCTTCCATTGTTGCTAGTCTGGTCTTATCTTTCTATCTCAAGATAATAGTAAGATGATAGTAAGATGATAGTAAGATGATAGTAAGATGATAGTAAGATGATAGTAAGATGATAGTAAGATGATAGTAAGATGATAGTAAGATGATAGTAAGATGATAATAAGATGATAGTAAGATGATAATAAGATGATAATAAGATGATAGTAAGATGATAATAAGATGATAGTAAGATGATAGTAAGATGATAGTAAGATGATAGTAAGATGATAGTAAGATGATAGTAAGATGATAGTAAGATGATAGTAAGATGATAGTAAGATGATAGTAAGATGATAGTAAGATGATAGGCAAATCTTCGTAAATTCTTCTTAAGAACAATGTACAGTTATCCTTATTTTACATTAGGTTAAACAGTGGTATTTATTCCTTTATTTTTTGTTTTCAGTTCCATTGAGAAAATATTTTAGATTTCTTCATCCGTTGGTAAACAGTCGTAAAAGTTGATTAATACTTCAGGAAGAGACGATTATTTATTCAAAGTTTTCAAGGAAAAAACAAAGAAACAAAGATTTTTTTTTTAGGTTAAATCGTATGAATTTTCATGGCTGTAGTCCAGGTATCATGAGAATACAGATTCCTGAAATTATAATAACACAATGATCCATGCTAACTTTCCAGTGGTGTATTGAAAAATACCCAGCTGGAAGGCTCTTGTAGGCCGGCACGGACTAGTTGTTAACACACTGGCCTGCGAGTCTTAGTACTCGCCTGCCATGGGTTCGAATCCCACCAGTTCTGTGATTTGTTTTTGAATACAGATTACTATTGGTATTCACAAAAACATACTGAATATTCAACCTAACACTAATAGCAGTAAAACGGGAACAAACTTAAAATTTAAGTAAGTATAAGTTAAAAAGAGAAACTTTTGTTTTTCTTTTTGGGTCACCCTGCCTCGGTGGGTCACTCTGCCTCGGTGGGTCACCCTGCCTCGGTGGGTCACTCTGCCTCGGTGGGTCACCCTGCCTCGGTGGGTCACCCTGCCTCGGTGGGTCACCCTGCCTCGGTGGGTCACCCTGCCTCGGTGGGTCACCCTGCCTCGGTGGGTCACCATGCCTCGGTGGGTCACTCTGCCTCGGTGGGTCACCCTGCCTCGGTGGGTCACCCTGCCTCGGTGGGTCACCCTGCCTCGGTGGGTCACCCTGCCTCGGTGGGTCACCCTGCCTCGGTGGGTCACCCTGCCTCGGTGGGTCACCCTGCCTCGGTGGGTCACCCTGCCTCGGTGGGTCACCCTGCCACGGTGGGGTCAACCCTGCCTCGGTGGGTCACCCTGCCTCGGTGGGTCACCCTGCCTCGGTGGGTCACCCTGCCTCGGGGGGGTCACCCTGCCTCGGTGGGTCACCCTGCCACGGTGGGTCACCCTGCCTCGGTGGGTCACCCTGCCTCGGTGGGTCACCCTGCCTCGGTGGGTCACCCTGCCTCGGTGGATCACCCTGCCACGGTGGGTCACCCTGCCACGGTGGGTCACCCTGCCTCGGTGGGTCACCCTGCCTCGGTGGGTCACTCTGCCACGGTGGGTCACTCTGCCTCGGTGGGTCACTCTGCTCGGTGGGGTCACTCTGCCTCGGTGGGTCACCCTGCCTCGGTGGGTCACTCTGCCTCGGTGGGTCACCCTGCCTCGGTGGGTCACTCTGCCACGGTGGGTCACCCTGCCTCGGTGGGTCACTCTGCCTCGGTGGGTCACTCTGCCTCGGTGGGTCACCCTGCCTCGGTGGGTCACTCTGCCTCGGTGGGTCACCCTGCCTCGGTGGGTCACCCTGCCTCGGTGGGTCACCCTGCCTCGGTGGGTCACTCTGCCTCGGTGGGTCACTCTGCCTCGGTGGGTCACTCTGCCACGGTGGGTCACTCTGCCTCGGTGGGTCACCCTGCCTCGGTGGGTCACTCTGCCACGGTGGGTCACCCTGCCTCGGTGGGTCACTGCCACGGTGGGTCACTCTGCCTCGGTGGGTCACCCTGCCTCGGTGGGTCACCCTGCCTCGGTGGGTCACCCTGCCACGGTGGGTCACTCTGCCTCGGTGGGTCACCCTGCCTCGGTGGGTCACTCTGCCTCGGTGGGTCACCCTGCCTCGGTGGGTCACTCTGCCTCGGTGGGTCACCCTGCCTCGGTGGGTCACCCTGCCTCGGTGGGTCACCCTGCCACGGTGGGTCACTCTGCCTCGGTGGGTCACCCTGCCTCGGTGGGTCACCCTGCCTCGGTGGGTCACCCTGCCACGGTGGGTCACTCTGCCTCGGTGGGTCACCGCCGGTTTGTTGAAAGAAGAAGATAAGTTAAATAAATAAAAGCAAGTGTATCTGAGAGGAGGAAGATAAATAAGGTATAATGGTTTACCTGCTTACCTGGACAGGGTTTCGGGGGTCAACGCCCCCGCGGCTCGGTCTGAGACCAGGCCTCATGGTGGATCAGGGTTTGTTCAACCAGGCCGTTACTGCTGGCCGCACGCAAGCTGACGTACGAACCACAGCCTGGTTGGTCAGGTGTCAGCATAGTTGCTGATACCCTTATATGTGTTATATAGATTAGCTGAGTATCATAGTACCATCCATGTGTTTATATAGAAGATCCCTTAGACCTGTGACTGTATGACGCCACGGGATACAGCATGAGTCAATGTGACGAGCTGCCGCCTCCTCACTCGACGGACCACCTACGAACAGGCAAGAACACGGCAGGCCTGGCTCCCACCTCTCATCCACAGTCTGACAATATATAGTGTTACCATCCAACAAGGTGTTTACCTTCAACCCTCGTATCTCCTACCGAACCCCACACGACACAGGTACCGACTTTAGGTGCCTTGACTTTCTTGAAGACAGCCAGGGGTCTTTTGGCAATCCTCCTTATGTATGCTGGGAGGCAGTTGAACAGTCTTGGGCCCCGGACACTTATTGTGCTGTCTACTCGTGGCGCCCCTGTTTTTCATCGGGGGAATGTTGCATCTCCTGCCGAGTCTTTTGCTTTCATAGGGAGTGATTTTCGTGTGCAGGTTTGGTGCCAATCCCTCCAGGACCTTCCAAGTGTATATTATCATGTATCTCTCTCTCAGTTGCGTTCCAGGGAATACAGATCAAGGACCATCAACCGTTCCCAGTAGTTTAGGTGCCTTATAGTACTTATGTGTGCCGTGAAAGTTCTTTGTACACTCTCCAGGTCTGCAATGTCGCTAGCCTTGATGGGGGCCGTTAGTGTACAGCAGTATTCCAGCCTAGAGAGAACAAGTGATTTAAAGAGAATCATCATGGGCTTAGCATTCCTAGTTTTGAAGGTTCTCATTATCCATCCAATTATTTTCTTAGCAAATGAGGTATATACATTTCTGTGGTCTTTGAAGGCGAGATCCTGTGACATTATCACTCCCAGGTCCTTCACATTTCTTTTTCGCTCTATTATATGGTTAGAATTTGTGGTATACCCTGACACATTTTTAATTTCTTCAAGTTTCCCATATCTGAGTAGTTGAAATTTCTCCTCATTGAACTTCTTATTGTTTTGAGTGGCCCATTCGAAGATTAGGTTCATGTCCGCTTGGAGACTCGCAGTGTCTTCGACGGAGGTCACTGCCATGGTGATCCGGGTATCATCCGCAAAGGAAGACACGGAGCTATGGTTTACATCTCTGTCTATGTCAGAAATGAGGATGAGGAATAGAATGGGAGCGAGTACTGTGCCTTGTGGAACAGAGCTTTTCACCATGGCTGCCTTGGACTTTACTCTGTTTACTATTACTCTTTGTGTTCTATTTGTCAGGAAGTTGTAGATCCATCTACCAACTTTTCCCGTTATTCCTTTATCCCGCATTTTGTGTGCTATTACACCATGGTTACACTTCTCGAAAGCTTTTGCAAAGTCTGTGTATACTACATCTGTATTTTGTTTATCCTCTACAGCTTCCAGAACCTTGTCATAGTGGTCCAGTAGCTGGGACAGGCAGGAGCGACCTGCTCTAAACCCGTGCTGCCCTGGGTTGTGTACTTTATGGGTATCTAGGTGGTTGGCTACCTTGCTTCTTAGAACCCTCTCAAAATTTTTTATGATACAGGATGCTAGTGCTATCGGTCTGTAGTTCTTTGTAATTGCTTTACTGCCACCTTTGTAGAGTGGGGCTATGTCTGTTTTTTTAGTGTGTGCAGGATGACCCCTGTGTCCATGCTCCCTCTCCATAAAATGCTGAAGGCACGCGATAGGGGCTTCTTGCAATTCTTGATGAACACGGAGTTCCACGAGTCTGGGCCTGGGGCAGAGTGCATGGGCATGTCATCAATTGCCTCTTCAAAGTCTTGTGGAGTTAGAATAATATCCGAGAATTTTTGGATGACCAAATTTTGGGTTTCGTTCATAAAGAATTCATTTGGATTGTCGACCCTTAGAGTGGGCAGTGGCTTGTTGAACACCGAGTCATATTTGGACTTTAGCATCTTGGCTGTCATTTGTGTATGTCCCATCCCGCCTAAGCAGGGGCCCAATACTGGATGTTGTTTTTCCCTTAGATTTGACATAAGAGAAGAAGTATTTTTTTTCAATTTCCTTTATGGCTTTTAGTTCTTCCTGTGGTTCTCGTCTCCTATAAGATTCTTTCAGCTTAAGTTCGATATTTGCAATTTCATTGCAGGTATATTAATCCCACTCAGCAGCTCTGTCTCTCTTTGCCTTCGTCTGTATAGGGAACGTCTCTCTCTTTCTAGTTTACATCTTCTCTTTTTTTTTTTCTTAATGGAATGTGTCTTGAGCAGATCTCAAGAACCACAGAATTAATTTTTTCAAGGCAAATGTTCGGATCTGTGTTGTTTAGGATATCTTCCCAGCTTGTTTCATTTAGGACATGGTTTACTTGATCCCATTGTATGTTTTTGTTATTGAAATTAAATTTCGTAAAGAGACCTTCATGACTGCTCACATTTTGCTGGTCCAGAGCCCTGTGCATACATGTCTGTACCTCTATTATGTTGTGATCTGAGTGTATTGTCTTTGATACAGTTACATGACGTATCAGATCGTCATTGTTAGTGAAGATGAGGTCCAATGTATTTTCTAGTCTTGTAGGCTCTACTATTTGCTGGTTTAAGGTGAATGTGGTGCAGAGATTTAATAGTTCGTGTGTGTGTGAATTTTCATATTAGCTGCCTCCCGGGGTGATCTCTGCTAAAACATTGTTTGCTATACTCCTCCATTTTAGGTGTCTCAGGTTGAAACCTCCTAGTAGTAAGATGTTTGGGGCAGGAGTTGGGAGATTTTCCAGACAGTGGTGAATTTTCTCAAGCTGCTCCTGGAATTGCTGGGAAGTTGCATCTGGAGGCTTGTATACTACCACAATGACAAGGTTTTGGTTTTTTATCTTTACCGCCAAAACATCAACTACATCATTTGAGGTGTGTAGTAGTTCTGTGCAAATGAGCGACTCTGTGACATACAGGCCAACTCCCATTGTTGCCTGTTTAGTCTGTCCCATTGGAATAGGTAATGATGAATGAATGATTATGGAGAAATAAGAAGAAACAAAAATATTTGCAGTCAGAAAGTGTTTTCCTTTTGCACTTTCATGCTTCATCAGGAGCTATGCAATGTTGCATAGAGGGGGAAAGTGCATCTCAGAGATAGGGATGTGTCTATATCTCAGTCCACAGAAGGATTCGAACATGCACACTCTTAATCAAAGTACACAGTACTTTTGCCACTCGGCCAGATCCCAGATAAAAAAAAGTATGAGCGTCTATCCGAAGCTAGACAGTCACTCCCATTTCCTGAGACACCAGGTTTGTGATAAGTTACTTCATCAAATCCTGCCACATGCAGTGAACTTCGAAAAAGATTTTCAAATGTTTAACAGTTTGCAAGTAGGGGAAATTTGCATGTGGCAGGATTTGATGAAATAATTTATCACTAGGTTGGTGTTCCAGGGAATGGGAATAACTGTCTAACTTTGGCTAGGCGCCCTTATTTTCTCTTTATCTGGATCTGACCGAGTTGTGAAAGTTCTTCCCACAAACTGAACCTTGTTAAATTAATTATACGACCTGTTACATAAAATTGCGCAGCAATTGTTCAATGGCGGTCTACTGTGTTATTATAATAACGATAGAGCTCAGTTCCCTAAATTAATAATAATTATAATAATAATAATGATAGAGCTTCAGTTCCCTAAATTAATAATAATTATAATAATAATAATGATAGAGCTCAGTTCCCTAAATTAATAATAATTATAATAATAATAATGATAGAGCTTCAGTTCCCTAAATTCAATTCAATTCAATTCAATTCAATTCAAGTTTATTCTCTATAAGGGTTACAATGCGGGGTTTACATGTTTTGGGTATTGTGTGGTTTACATGTTATAAAATACTAATTACAGAGGGGGCCACTAGGACACCTAGCATGGCTAGGCATTTCGGGCAGACTTAGATTAATTCTTAACATTAAATCCTTACAGATTATGGTATTAAGGCTAAGTGACTACATCATAATTTGTGAGTTTAGCAATGTGAATGCTTTTGTTTTGGCACAATACAAAGTGTCTATATTGGAGTATCATAGGTAAACTTATGACTAGTTAGGATTTATTATTTTAAGATTAAGATTAGTATTTCTGGGTTTATAGTCAGTGGGTGAGTGAGTGTAATTGTGAACCACCAGATGGTTATCATGTATTTTTTTTATATTTTATTTAAAAACTTTACAGCTTAATATTAAATAAAAAGATATAAAATGGGTAC
The DNA here is from genome assembly GCF_026875155.1 of Cherax quadricarinatus. NCBI lineage: Eukaryota > Metazoa > Arthropoda > Malacostraca > Decapoda > Parastacidae > Cherax > Cherax quadricarinatus. The sequence goes on from NW_026505464.1 coordinate 12,280, forward strand.
AGTAGGATCCTCAATTAAACAACATACACTAACAAGTTTTAACAACACATTGTCATTGACATAAAAGAGGTTACCCATATACACTCACAAATTTTTCCATATAACATACTACTATAATATAAACAATATAAACTATATAACTATATAAACTATATAAAATATAAACTATATAAACCTTTCAGATTTGAAATAGTTAACATACTATGACTGACATATGACAAAGGTTCACAACCTTCACAGTAGATAATCAGAGGAATGACCTACATCACAATCTCAGTTAAAAAAAAAATAAAATAGATGCACTTCTCAAAATTAACCCCTACCTGGAGTTTACCTGGAGAGAGGTTCCGGGGTCAACGCCCCCGCGGCCCGGTCTGTGACCAGGCCTCCTTGTGGATCAGAGCCTGATCAACCAGGGTGTTACTGCTGGCTGCACGCAAACCAACGTACGAGCCACAGCCTGGCTGGTCAGGAACCGACTTTAGGTGCTTGTCCAGTGCCAGCTTGAAGACTGCCAGGGGTCTGTTGGTAATCCCCCTTATGTATGCTGGGAGGCAGTTGAACAGTCTCGGGCCCCTGACACTTATTGTATGGTCTCTTAACGTGCTAGAGACACCCCTGCTTTTCATTGGGGGGGATGTTGCATCGTCTGCCAAGTCTTTTGCTTTCGTAGTGAGTGATTTTCGTGTGCAAGTTCGGTATACAATAAGAATTACCTAACAACATACATACGTGCCTCACTACAATCCCTCTTTAAGCATTGAAAAAAAATGAAAATCCTAAGCCTCACACTTATACTAAATAAATATTACTAAATATTACTAAATATTAATACAGCCTCTTCCACCGGCTGAGCACATTATATAAAGTAAGAGACTAAACCATACTCTCCCATTACAAATTTTTAACGAGGCATTACAAATTTATGGAAGTCATTAACGTTCCATCTCTCATCAACTGGATGAGCACATTATATAATGCTAAAATAAAGTCAGTACACTCTCTAAAAACCCCAACACTAAACACAAACAACATAATTTAAAAAATCTCTCATTGCGATACATTAATCGCATATGAAATAATGCCCAATAAAGGCTATAAACGCACACCTACATAAACCCAAAACTCTTCAAGGTCTTACACCTATAATCTTGACACCATTCACACTTAATACATGAAGAAGGTCATGACGACCTGACACATCAAACACAGAATTCTCCATTCGTTACTACGTAATTACTTGATATCACCTTTGTTTTCTGTGCCCACTTGCATGTACATACACTTCGCCACACATCTACACCTTTTATACCCACATACACCTCACTCTCACCCCTCCCCAGGAGGCGACCCCGCTGTGTCCCCCTAATTCCCCCTTCTCGTAGTAATCCCCAAACCCCCCCCCCATTACTCATCAGCCCAAGTCGTAGATTCATGAGAAACCCTAACGTTAACATTCTATACCCTTCCGAAAAATCCTTTCCCCTTCCCCCCCTCCCCCATCAGTTCTCTATTAGACAATCGTCGATAAACCGTTCCATATACCGCCTCCGCCCCTCACAATCCCCCCCCCCCCCTCATCACCCACAATATTATATATATATTATAATATATATTATATATATATAATATATATAATAAAAATATATAAAAATTTTATATATATATAAATCCACATTATATAACCAAAGCTCTTATAACACTCTCATCGAAACCCTCCCACATCTAGGCTTAGTCAGCAAAACCGACACCCCTCGGGCCCCCCCCCCCGACAACCTACTTAACCAATACCAAACCCCCCCTCTACCCCCCCACAAAAAGTAACGCTGGAACGCAGTCTCACCCTCCCCAAAATTTCCCACACCTCCGCCCACAATTTCCCCCTCGGGTTTCTTAGTACCTCCCCCGGGTAGTATGCCATGCAAAAAACATACTTTTACCTCCTTACCCAGGCTTTAACTTCAATTTGCTAAACCTTTCAAATGCTCTTCCATGCGACATGGGGAACAACCCCCAAACTGACAACAATCCTTTCTGAAGCACCTACACAACCCCTCCAAATTTTTCCCGGGGTTCTCAAACCCAAACAAAAAAGCCCCAAAACATTTCCATTCCTAAACTCCACACCCCCAACAATTCCCCAAACCCTATCATGTACTTTTTTCCCAGTGCCCTCCACTCAACCTTCGCGAAAAACCCTCCCTTTAAGAAACCCATTTAACCCTCCTTCTCAGACCCATCAACCCCAACCCAGGGCCACGGGAACATACAACCCTCTCTCCTAGGCCAATCGCCCTTTGAACCCCACAAAAATTTAAAACACTGTTCAGAATTCCCACAATCCCGTCCTGTTAAGGGGAACACGGTGCTAGTGCCAAACCTTACTTAAAATAAACATTTATAACAATCACTGTTCACGGAGTCAATGATGAGGTCGCAATGCACCCAGACCCCCGAATCCTTTCCATTAATCTATTAATTTTTCCTCTCAGCAGCATCCAAGTCACCTTTAAGGTGATACCACAAATTTTTAAAGACACCGTTTGTTTCCTACAACGTTAATTCCCCCCCCCACTCCCCCCAAACCCCAACCCCCATGATCATTGACTTTTCTCTATTTACCTGCTCCCGTTCATTTCCGAATTTGCAAACATCACCAAAACACCCAACGCCATCCCCCTAACCAGGGCTGTTTATCGTCTACATACCCTATTATTCCAGGCCACCTTTTTTCCCCTTCCCCCTCCCGGGCCAAAACCCCCGGGGGGGGGGGGGGGGGGGGGCCCCTTTGTGACTGGGGACACCCCCCTAAGTCCCCTACCCCATTACAACTCCTCCCCCAAGCATCCATTAATCTGAACCCCCACTTTGCTCCATTGTACAAATGGTTACCCCAAATTAACTATTTTTTCCCCACAAACCCCGCCTCCCCAAGTATAGCTTCCAAAGCTCCCCTTTTACCCTGTCATGGCCCCCCCCCATCTAAGGCCAAAAACGCCACCCTCCCCCCCCCCCCCTTTTGACTCCAAAAAAACTTCTCAGTATTCCATGACCCTCAATCATCGACCTTCCAGGCAAACCATACTGCGTTTTCGAAACCCTCCCCCCTACCACACATTTAAAACCGATTACCCAAGACTTTAGCGAAAAAACCCTTATAATCAGCACATAACAGAGATATGGCACGGTACTACTGAGGGTGTGCTGCCCTTACCTTCTGGACCAACACTACAACTGCTGTTGCTTGCTTGTCCCCCATCACACACTTCTCTTTCATCTGATTAATACCTACCCATGAAACCCCTTATCACCTCCCAATGTTGAAGTAAAATTCACCCGGAGATTGTCTATTCCCGTTGCGTTCCCCTTCCTAAATTCCCCTTAAAGCCAACTCTATTTCCTCTTCCGTTTTACCCCCCCCTAAAGCCTTTCTATCACTCTTCCCTAAATTACACGTTACATACTCACACACCTTCCTAAATCCACATTCCCCACCTTCCCACTTGTCCAATACCCTTCATACCATTTATCCGCATACGCACACATTCCTTTCGTAGTTAGTATCTCCTTACCCATTCTATAACCCCCGCCATCTCATGTACCTCTAACCTCGGGAAAAGCTGTAACCTGCTGTCTTTGTTTTTGACGTCGCAACACACAGGGGCGATGGCTTGTCTCCCAAAGCACCTCCTCTACCCCTGCCGCACCCTTACCGCTTGAAACCTCTCATTTTGTAACTCCCTCAGTCTCCTCTTGACCTCGACAATTTCATCCATAGGATAGTTGCCCCCCACAGCCCCCTTCCCATAACAGCCCCTTAACCTGTCCTCTAAATAATTTGAAAGGCCATATTTTAAATCATTTATACGTTTGCCCACCCCCACATAATATTTCCTAATCCTTTCCTTGGCTACACAATCCCACCATTGTACGACGTCATTGTCTGCATCGCTATTGGGCCGTGCAGACCTCCTGCGCAAACGCTCTTCAGTTCCCTGACAGCAGTAGTGTGAGGTGGTGCTTGTCGCGCCTCTGTCGTCAGACCAGGAGAACTACTATTAGTCAACATGGCGTGCAGTTACAGACGCAGGATTAACACTGTCGGTGTTGAACTTCTCAGTGGGGCAATAACGCCAGCCTCAGCCCAGGTATTACTACCTAAAATAATCAGAGACACGTATGGCATTCAGGATGGAGAGTTGTACGGCGTAGCATTGAACGGAGCACGTAGATTTTTTGTGAAACTGCTCTCAGCAAACGGTTTACGAGTCGTTGGTCAACCGTTTTCAGGACGTAAGTCTTGATGCAACACCAGCTTGTGCGTGTGAGGATGATCGATGTATCCAGACATTACATGGATTAAATTGCGTAATGTCCCCTTTGAGGCGGGAAGAGGCAGATATCAGAAACGTAAATTTTAGGAAAACGGAACTGTTCATTTGGCCCAGCATGGTAAGTGGGTGTCGGGGTGCCTACAAGTAGCCGGAGGGCCTTTTAACCAAAAAGTC
>NW_026505465.1:0-2500 GCF_026875155.1 Cherax quadricarinatus
AAAAACCAAAAATCCTAACCCAACCTAACCAAAACCAAACCCTAACCAAACCTAACCTACCCAACCAAACCTAACCTTACCAACCTAACCTAACCAAAACTTAACCTAACCCTTTGCATGTAGGGGGGCTTTGCAACTAAGGATAATTGGGGAATTGGGAGTAAAAAGGGTCAGTAGGCAGGGGACAGGCAGGCGAGGTGGTGGGGAGAGATAAATAGCGGATAAGTAGGTAGGTAAGTGAGGCATGGTGACTACACCTCACCTCTTTTTATTTACCACCACACTACTCACCTCTCACTACTTAAAAAAAAATAAATTAAAAAAATGAACAAGAAACGGGACAGTGAATATTACTATTCTACTCAAACACAGTTTATTATTAAGTCCTTGTACAATAATATATTTGGGAACAGGAGAACATTATTGTGTTTTAGATAAATGGGGTGGTACACATAAGCAGTGAGACCGGGAATACAATTAGCTTGGCGAAACAGAATATAATTTACAATATAGTTCAGAGGACAGTTCACCACAGGAACTAAGCCACAGATCCCAAGACCTACACAGCACGAGTACTGCTCGAAGCCAGTACTCTGCCCAATGTCTCCAACAGTCTCCTCCAGAGACTTCAGCAGCCTTCTCCAGAGCCCTGCACCCCAGCAGCAGCTCCGCTCGAAGTCCCTCTGCTCAGAGCTCTGCACCCAGGCCAGAGCTCCGCACGAATCTCACGATCATGTTGTTAAAGATTCGCCGGTATTCTCCCGGCCCGGGCCTTTTCCAAGTGGTGGCCCGGCACTGGCTCCCTGTCTAGGGAGTGTCTGAGACCCAAGTCTTCCATGGGAGGAGGCACAAGTACCCCCTCATCTTGTGAGCTACAAGCTCGGGCTCAGGCACCAACCCTGCCCTAGAAGGGCTGGGCATGGTGTCGATCGTACTCCTCATCTCCGGGACCAACTGTCCCCAGTCCTAGCCACATTCCTCGCCCTCACGGGGCTCGTAGGGAGAAGCTAGACCTCTCTGGTCTGCCATCCCCGCCCCAAGGGGGCTAATGGGAATGACAGTCTTGTGAGCTGAAAGCTCTGGCTCAGGCACCTACCCTGCCCTAGAAGGGCTGGGCATGGTGTCGATGCTCCCGCTGGACCTCTGTGTGCTGTACAACAAACAGTGATCTGTGTCTCACGATCATGCTCTGCCTTGGGCTTATAAGGTGGTCCAAGCACCCTCCACGATGAGGTGTGTACCACGTGTACGACCTGACGCCGAGATCTGACGCCAGTGACGAGCAAAGGAGCTGATACTTAAGCCGAAAAGGCGTGGCTGCTTAGCCACTTGCCAAGGCAAGGTGACCATATAATTAGGTCTCCCTAGAGACCTCACAAGCCCATCTGAACTACATCACAACCTAACCTAACCTAACCTTATCTAACCTAACTTTACCTAACCTAATCTAACCTAACCTACCCTAACCTAACCTAATCTGACCTAACCTAACGTAACCTAACCTAGCCTAGCCTAACCTAACCTAACCTAACCTAACCTACCCTAACCTAACCTTAAACCCAACCTAAATTTACCTAACCTTAAAATTTTAAACCCAACCTACCCTAACCTAACCTAAAACTAAACCAAACCTAAAAATAAACCCAACCAACCACCTAAATTAAACCCTTACCTAACCTTACCTTACTAACCAACCCACACCAAAACCCCTAAACTAATCTAACCCAACCTAACCTAACCCAAACCCAACCTAAACCCAACCAAACCCAACCTAACCTAAATTTACCTAACCAATCTAACCCAACCTGCCCATCCCAACCTAAGCTAACCACGTAACGTAAAGTAAGTAACCCAAACCCAACCCAACCTAACCAACCTAAATTAAACTAACCTACCCTAACCCAACCAACCTTACCTAACCCAACTTTACCTAACCTAAAAAACCAACCCAACCTAACCCAAACTAACCTAACCTTACCCAACCTAAATTTCCCCAGCCAATCTAACCCAACCTAACCTAACCTAACCCAACCCAGCCTAACCTAACCCTTTCCCAACCTAACTTTATCTAACCCAATCTAACCCAACCCAACCTAAACTAAACCCAACCTAAAGTAAACCCCAACCCACCTAAACCCAACCAACCCTTTCCTAACCTAACTTTATCTAACCTAAATTTAAACCCAACCTACCCTAACCCAACCTAATCTAAACCCAACTTACCCTTTCCCAACCTACCCTAACCTAACCAACTAACCCAAACCCAACCCAACCCAACCTAACCTTTCCCAACCAACCCAACCTAACCTAACCCCCAACCTAACCTAACCTTACCTAACCTAACCTAACCTAAAACCAACTTACCTAACCTAACCAACCAAAATAACCTAACCTAAACCAACCTAACCCAACTTACCTAACCTAACCTAACATAACCCAACCTTTCCTAACCTAACCTAACCTAACCTAACCTAACCTAACCTAACCTAACCTAACCTTA
>NW_026505465.1:7500-48171 GCF_026875155.1 Cherax quadricarinatus
AATAATGTCTATGTTCTGATGATCCTCCTCACAAGTTATGCCAAACATCACCCACAATTAAAACACCAACTAAAACACACACAGAAATTACAACCTGTTAATCTCCCTCACAAGCGATGTTAGACACCACTCACAACAGTCACATCATCACCCCGTGAGCCACCCTTACTACTAATGACAGACAGCACCCACAACAATCACGGTTCACGCAGTCAGTCACCCTTCACAAATGGCGTCAGACGTCACTCACAATTACTATTTCTAGTCACTCTCCCTTAAACTCGATGTCAGGTATCACCCACAACAATTAGAACATCATACCCCCGTCAACTCCCTCACAAGTGATGTCCGACGTCAACCACAACTCACTTCTAGTCAGCCAACTCCACAGATGGTGCCAGATACCAGCCGCAACAGCCAGAAAGTCACTCTCCATTAAAAAATAATCACAAGTGATGCCAGACACCACCAACAACAACCACAACCTAGCACCCAGTAGACCATCCTCACAACGCACAGTTTACCTCCTGGACATAAAATCTTTTATTTCGTGAATCACTAAATGTCTGTCGAAAGTGGTACTATGTTGACACTGAAAAATATAGTAACATAAAGCTGGTGCAGTTTGGTGGGAGAGATTATCGTCAAAAAACACGTTTCGTTTGATTATCGTTTGATCGATCATTGTGTGTGTGTGTGTGTGTGTGTGTGTGTGTGTGTGTGTGTGTGTGTGTGTGTGGGGTGTGTGTGTGTGTGTGTGTGTGTGTGTGTGTGTGTGCTCGCGCGCGCGTGAGTGTGCCTCTGTCTATCAGAGAAATGTCAGTCGACGCAGCAAAGCGAGAGAAGATCCTCAGTACAGCCAGTGTTCTGTGTGCGAGAAGCCTCTTGCACACACATGGCTCTGGAGGATGATTACCTGTGATCCACTGCTTCTGTTCTCTCCTCTCTACAACACAAGGCCAGAGTTGGTACACCGCTGCTTGTCGTCCACGTTCAATGACCTCATCTCCCGTCTCTACTCCTTTGAATAATGACTACCTCTCCCAGGTCCTCGTCCAGATTCATTGACCTTATCATATTCCAGCTCCTCGTCCTTCTTCAACAACCTCGTCTGCCAATAACTCGTACGTGTTCACTGACCACATCATATCCCAGTCCCTCGCCTCTGTTTAATACCCCTCAGCACTTCCCAGCTCTTAGTCCGTAAATAGAGCAACTCTGCAGTACCAGGCGAGGTTCTCGGGACAGACGGTAATGTCGATAAGTCACTTGAAGGAGAACAGAAGCCATTCGATCTTTAATATGCTATCCTGTAACTACTCTGGCAAGCTCAGCTGTTAGGAAGGGAGAAGTATGGGAGCTGCACGACCTCGATCTCTGAGCTAGTCTCTCGTAACTCGCCAGGTTAATTGGGCCATTATCAGGAAAAATGTAGCTTTTAAGAAAGGATAATATTGTACGGTAAGTTTTAAGAAATGAGTGAGTATTAGAGTTTCTGTGAAGGTATGGGAACTGAAACACACTTTTAAAATGGATGTCTAGATGGTGATGAAGGAACTGGAGTTGCCTCTTTTCTTTGAACGGATTTAGCATTTCTCTTTGAATACGAAAGTAAAATAAAGTGATATACAAAAAGTGACTTGGAAAAATATTTAGTGTCAGTTGTTGTAATTTTTTCCATTACTTTGGCTGTGTTTGCGTCATGATGTTTATTCTTAAAAAACACATTGACTTTATTGTAATACGTTAATTAACTGTGTTGTCTTTCATTTAACAAATGAAAAAAGTTATCCCCGTGAGTTGTTGAAGCTCCTTCTATAACTTTACACTAAGTCCCGTGTAAGAAGATTATCTTTTAATTAGAGCGATTTGTTTCCTAATGACTTAGATCATTTCTTGTTATGAAACTAGAAGAAAGTTCGTAATTATCGACTTGGCAGACTGTCTCGCTAACTTAAAAGTCTCATTATTGCTTAACTAAATTACTTAATTAAAGGTGATTCAAAATATAATTGTGTATTCTTACTTTGGCCTGTTTTGAGATGGTCTCTCGTATAAGCAACACTGATGACTACCTGCTGATAATTGTGGCCCGGTCCCGGACCATGCCTTTTTTGTTTACACGGATCAGTTTTACAGGCTAAGAGCTGTAATCCTACCTCAGCTGTAATCCTACCTCAGCTGTAATCCTACCTCAGCTGTTATCCTACCTCAGTTGTAATCCTACCTCAGCTGTTATCCTGCCTCAGCTGTAATCCTACCTCAGCTATCTTACCTCAGCTGTAATCCTACCTCAGCTGTTACCCTACCTCAGCTGTAATCCTACCTCAGCTGTTATCCTACCTCAGCTGTAATCCTATCTCAGCTGTTATCCTACCTCAGCTGTAATCCTACCTCAGCTGCTATCTTACCTCAGCTGTAATCCTACCTCAGCTGTTACCCTACCTCAGCTGTAATCTACCTCAGCTGCTATCTTACCTCAGCTGTAATCCTACATCAGCTGTTATCCTACCTCAGATGTAATCCTACCTCAGCTGTTATCCTACCTCAGTTGTAATCCTACCTCAGCTGCTATCTTACCTCAGCTGCTATCTTATCTCAGTTGCTATCCTACCTCAGCTGTAATCCTACCTCAGCTGTTATCCTACCCCAGCTGTTATCGTAATTCAGCTGTAATCCTGCCTCAGCTATCTTACCTCAGTTGTTATCCTACCTCAGCTGTTATCCTAACTCAGCTGATATCCTATCTCGGCTGTTATCCTACCTCAGCTGTTATCCTACCTCAGCTGCTATCCTACCTCAGCTGTTATCCTACCTCAGCTATCCTATCTCAGTTATCCTACCTAAGCTGTTATCCTACCTCAGCTGCTATCCTACCTCAGCTGCTATCCTACCTCAGCTGTTATCCTACCTCAGCTATCCTACCTCAGTTATCCTACCTTAGCTGCTATCCTACCTCTGCTGCCATCCTACCTCAGCAGTTATTCTACATCAGCTGTTATCCTACGTCAGCTATTCTACCTCAGTTGTTATCCTACCTCAGCTGTTATCTTACCTCAGCTGTTATTCTACCTCAGCTGCTATCCTACGTCAGTTGTTATTCTACCTCAGCTGTTATCCTATCTCAGCTGTTATCCTTCCTCAGTTGCTATCCTATCTCAGCTGTTATCCTGCCTCAGCTGTTATCCTACCTCAGTTATCCTACCTCAGCTGCTGTCCTACCTCAACTGCATTCCTACCTCAGCTGTTATCCTTCCTCAACTGCTATCCTACGTCAGCTATCCTACCTCAGTTGTTATCCTACCTCAGCTGTTATCCTACCCCAGTTGTTATCCTACCTCAGCTGCTATCCTACCTCAGCTGTTGTTCTACCTCAGCTGCTATCCTACCTCAGTTGATATCCTACCTCAGCTGCTATCCTACCTCAGCTGCATTCCTACCTCAGTTGCTATCCTACCTCAGCTGTTATCCTACCTCAGCTGCTATCCTATCTCAGCTGCTATCCTACCTCAGCTGTTATCCTACCTCAGTTATCCTACCTCAGCTGCTATCCTACCTCAGCTGCATTCCTACCTCAGCTGTTATCCTTCCTCAACTGTTATCCTACGTCAGCTATCCTACCTCAGTTATCCTACCTCAGCTGTTATCCTACCCCAGTTGTTATCCTGCCTCAGCTGCTATCCTACCTCAGCTGTTGTCCTACCTCAGCTGCTATCCTACACCAGTTGTTATCCTACCTCAGCTGTTATCCTACCTCAGTTATCCTACCTCAGCTGTTATCCTGCCTCAGCTGTTATCCTACCTCAGTTATCCTACCTCAGCTGCTATCCTACCTCAGCTGCATTCCTACCTCAGCTGTTATCCTTCCTCAACTGTTGTCCTATGTGGCATGCAAAGAGTACGTAACCTTTATTCGGCGCATGTACACACCCTCATTTACAGGCTATCTCCCCCAACCAGCGAACCAGGTTGCTAAGAGTTGATGATGGGGCCCCGTCGTTCAACTAGTGACCAGGTTCTAGCCAATAAGAAGATGGTTTTGGCAATCACAGAGGTTATGTGGGTACCACTCTCCTGTCTGCCCTTGTCATTCCCATTCTAGAGCTGGTTGAAGCACGGTCTGCTATCTTGTGGCTTCTATTTCTGCCTTGCTTACCGTGGAGTGCACTATACTTATCACTGTACATAGTGTACATATTGCTGTTATAAATTGGTGAAGGATAATATAAGTCTAAACTTTTTCTGCTGTGTTTATTTTGCTCCCATTACACCCGGGGTAACAGGCCATTTGGAATCCTGGGTTGTAATATCCTATGTCAGCTATCCTACCTCAGTTGTCATCCTACCTCAGCTGTTATCCTACCCCAGTTATCCTACCTCAGCTGCTATCCTACCTCAGCTGTTGTCCTACCTCAGCTGCTATCCTACCTCAGTTATCCTACCTCAGCTGCTATCCTACCTCAGCTGCATTCCTACCTCAGTTGTTATCCTACCTCAGCTGTTATCCTACCTCAGCTGTTATCCAACCTCAGCTGTTATCCTGCCTCAGCTGCTATCCTACCTCAGCTGTTATCCTACCTCAGCTGTTATCTTACCTCAGCTGTTATCCTACCTCAGCTGCTATCCTACCTCAGCTGTTATCCTACCTCAGCTGTTATCCTACCTCACTTGTTATCCTACCTCAGCTGTTATCTTACCTCAGCTGTTATCCTACCTCAGCTGTTATCCTACCTCAGCTGTTATCCTACCTCACTTGTTACCCTACCTCAGCTGTTATCTTATCTCAGCTGTTATCCTACCTCAGCTGCTATCCTACCTCAGCTGTTATCCTTCCTCACTTGTTATGCTGCCTCAGCTGTTATCCTACCTTAGCTCATTTCAAAGCCCAGCCCTATCTGAGGTATGCTACTATCCCCCAGGATGCGACACACAATAGTCGACTAACACCCAGGTACCTACTTACCTTTTTCCACCCAAACCTGTTGGTTATTGGCCTGATTAGTCAAGGTACTGGTACTAGCAGCGCACCGTCCAACGTAAGCATCGCAGTACGGTTGATCAGGGACATCGGGTTTCTTCGTGAAGACAGTTATAAATCGTTGGTATATTATTTTTGGATCTTGCTGTTCATCAAAAAAGTTTTAGCACATCCGTCCACTTCATCTAGTATTTCTTTGAAAATTTATCTACTTAAATTTGCATAGTAGAATATTATGCTACTGTCGATGCACTGGGAGCAGTATGAAAGACCTTGAACTGCTGTCCAATCCCCCTTTTGGCTTTATTGTTGTTTATTAATAGCATTATATATGTGTGTGCAAGTTTAGAGAGAATTTGTTGGAGTTCCATAAGCATTATCCTTAGTTAATATACAGTAGTTCGTACATGTGTACATTCTACTGCTTTATAGTGTGAATTCCTTTGATATTATACATAAAATGTGTTAAGGCGAGGAGGGAAGCGAGGGAGGAAGTGGAGGGAAGGGTAGTGAGAAGGGAAGGATGATGAGTAGCGAAGGGAGGTGAGAAGAGACTGGAGGTGAGGAGGGAAAGGTGGTACAGAGGAAAGAAACAGCAGTACATTAGAGCAGTATCTCCCTGGAGATGAGGCAGTAATATATTCACACTACCTGAGAGAGAGAGAGAGAGAGAGAGAGAGAGAGAGAGACCCCTCTCCACCTCCTGACGGTGGTGCCCTGGCAAGGCTTGTCTTGTTTCCACTGACCTCTCTTGCTCTACTCCTTACCCTCTGTCCTTGTTTTTTCTGTCTAATTATACATCCATCTCTCACCCCGGTCTCTCTCTCTCTCTCTCTCTCTCTCTCTCTCTCTCTCTCTCTCTCTAAGTTTATATATCATCTCTATAACCATATCGCTAGTATTTTTTCCTCGTAAATTTTCCTCAAATATGCTCAAGTAAATAATAAGAACAATGATTGTAAGAAGAATAAAAATTGTTAGGTCACGGATGTGATGTCAGGTCAAGGAAGGTCATTTGCGTCTCCGCAATACCTTTGCTTCCCTGACATTCAACATATACGACCCATCCTCATCATTTGTTCACCATCGGTAACTTTCGCCCATTCATACAAAATTTATAGTTACTCCGAAACCAGTAGAGAAGCAATAAGGATTTCGGTTTTCTGGTTTTAAGTCTCTGTCACAGAAAGAATTCTCAGCAGTTGCAACTGTTGCAACATTGTCGTTTACCTACCCGCATGTTTCTCGCCCACGTCAGCCACATCCTGCCATGTCCCGTCCGCTTCTCGTCCACGTCACCCGCGTTCTTTCCCCCGTAACCTCTCATATACGAAACTGTCTCAGAGATGCGATAGAAGCTCATTCTTCAACGGGTGTGTCTGTCGTCATAATTTTAGGCTATATTCCATTCCCTCCAGCGACAAATGTTGTTCATGTATGCCAAACATATCAGGTAAACAACTTCTCTCATATGTATGACAGTGAGGGACAACCGGCAGTGGTTGGAGCGAAACACTGGAGACTCATTGTAAATTTTTTTCTTAAGGAATGAAGGAAATGGGTTTATCAGCGGTGGACGACCACACACAAGCAGCACCCACCTAATGTTCTTCTGGGATGAGACTTACTAGCTTTCCCAAGCTCGTTCACCCTTACACCACCTCTTTTACTGTTTCCTTCAGCTCATTCACCATCTTCAGTATATTCTTCACCATCTCCTTTACTGTCTTCACTACCATCACCGCCACCACCCCCACCACTACCTCCACCACTATCACCACCGCCACCAGCACCATCTCCATTACCACCACCACCATCACTAACTCCACCTCCACCACCACCATCACCATCACTACCACCACCACCATCACTACCTCCACCACCACCATCACCACCACCACTACAACAACCACCACCATCACTACCACCATTACCATTACCATCACCACTACCACCACCATCACCACCACTACCACTACTACCACCACCACCATCACTACCACCATTACCATTACCATCACCACTACCCCCATCACCACCACTACCACTACTACCACCACCACCATCACTACCACCATTACCACTACCATCACCCCCACCATCACCACCACCACCACACACCACCACCCCCATCACTACCACCTTTACCATACCATCCCCAAACCACCACTACCACCACCACTACCACCCTACCCCCAAATACCACTACCATCACCACCACCACCACACCCCACACCCCACCACCTTTACCACCACCACCACAAAAACCACCACCACCATCCTACCACCTTTACCCTACCATCACCACCACCACCTCCCCACCACCACCATCACCACCACCACCTCACACCACCATTACCACTACCATCACCACCCCACCACCACCACTACTACCACCACCACCACCCCCACAACCACCACCACCATCACCACCATACTACCACCACCACCATCACACCACCATTCCCACTACCATCACCACCACCACCACCACCCCACACCCCCAAAACCCAAACACACTACCACCACCACCATCACTACCACATTAAAACCACTACATCACCACCCCAACCACCATAAACCACCACCACGCACCACCACCCCCACACTCCCACCTTGCCACTCCAACAACCACCACCACCGCCACACTACCACCCCCAAACCATCACCACCACACCCACCCCCCCACTAATACCCCACCACCATCATACTACCAAACCACTCCACACCACCACCCCCACCACCCCCACACCACCACCACCACCACCACCACCACACCACCACCATCACTACTACCACCACCCCCATCACACCCCATTAACTACCTCACCATCACCACCACCACACCACCACCACGCACCACCACCACCATCACTACCACCTTGCCCTACCATCACCCCACCCCCGCCACTACACCACCACCCCATCACCCCCCACACCCCATCACCACCACAATACCACCACCCCCAAAACACTACCACCATTACCACTCCCACCACCACCCCCAAACACCACCACCACACTCAACCCCCACCACCACACTATCACCATACCAAAAACCAACACCACCACCATCACCACCACCACCACTACACAACCCCCCACCAATCATCCACCATTACCAACCATCACCCCACACCACCACCACCCCAACACTACCACCATACCACACCATCACGTCCCCACCATCACCACCCCCCCCAAATTCACTCCACCTTTACCAAAAACCCACCACCACCACCACTATCACCACCCCCCACCACTACTACCCAACTACCACATCACCTCCATCACATCACCCCACCCCACCACACACCACCCCCACCATCACCCCACCCCACCACTGTCACCACCCCACTGTCACCACCACCACCACACAACCACTACCACCACACCCTCCACCACATCACCACCACCACCACCACCCCCAACTACTACCACCACCCCCATCCCACCACCACCACCACTACTACCACTACTACAACACCACCACTACCATCACCACCACCACAACCTCCACGTTTTTGTCAAAAAAAATATATAAAAAATTTAAAACGGTGTTTTTTTGTTGAAAATTTTTAATTTCGGGCCGGAAACAAAATGAAGGAATCTTCCCTTCCTCTTCGCACAAAATAAGGGGGCTGATTTTCTTTTTCTTAACCCCTCCCCTTTCCTACAAAATAAAGGGTGAGTCTGCCTCTTCTCTTTTCCCTCTTCGCGTCAACAAAATAAAGAGGTTTTGCCAGAATTTTTTTTACCCCCGTTTTTTTTTTCCTTTTAAAACCCCTTTTTTCCCCTTTTTAAAAAAAAAAATAAACTCTCCCTTTTCCTTTTTTCCCCCCCGCCACCTCTCCCCCTTCACGAGAGCTGGGGAAGGGGGGGCCGGGAAGGAAGGGGAGAAGGGAGGGGAAGTAAAGGGGAGGGTGAAAAGAAAGGGGGTAACGAGGAAGGGGCCGTTGAATTTTTTTTTTATTCCTTTAGAAAAAATAGATACATCAGCAGTGGTTGCAACCCTTGCAGACATTTTACAAAAGGGGAACATGACTAGCGTGATTACATCATTTTCCCATCAGATAGATGGGTTTAAAAAACAAGGGGGGTACGGGGAAGGACTTTGGGAACCACAGAGGTACAATACCGAGGGACCCAACGGCAGCCACCCTCATATCACACACGTCTTTCCCCCGTTAAAAACATAAAACGGGAGATGATGAAGGTAACTTACACAACAAAATCACATTAAAACTAAGGGCTCTGGAAGACATCAGCCTGGAAATGGCATTGCCTATTCGGGGTTTTTGAGGCGTATCTTGAAGTTTTTGGGGGTCAGTCGCTCTAGGGAAATCATGTAGGTGGTTTATGTGAGATACGCAACTTTTTTTCGTCTATCATTTGTGACCTATGTATCCATTCAAACCAAATTCCACATACATTCACATTCCGCTTTATCGGCCCCTGATTATTCCTTTATTCAAAACCGCCGCCCCAAATCCCAACCCCAAATCCTTTTTCCATTACCTCACTCCACATTAAAACCAAAGCATACAATAACACAGGGGTTTTTAAAAACTAAATTACAATTTTACCACAATAACTACCACCCTCACAAAAAAAAATCCTCTTCTTTTCCCGGCGGCCGATTGAGTTTAACACATCTTCACTTAAAACGAAAAACATCCTCCTAAAACACTGATCCCTCGACAAGGAGCTATCTAAGATGATAAAAGGATGATTCAGGGAGAAAATCCTCTTTTTCCACACAGAAAAAAATAATTAAATATACAACCCCTTAGTTTGGGTAAGTTTTTGTCAGAAACAAGACAGGTGTTTCTTGCCGGGGGGGTTTTAATCATATGATGACCCGCATTTGGAATTTTTTGGGTCACCTGACCGGGGGCCTTCTGCTGGCTTACGGTCCAACCTTTTAAAAATTATAATTTATGTACAGTCATAAAATAAAAAGGAACTGTAGATTTAAAACTGAGACGAGATAAAACAAACAAATATAATAAACAAAAAAATATATAAAATTAAAAAAAAGATCATGAAGAGAGGGGTAATATATACAAAAAAAAAAAAAACTATTACAAATAAAGCCACAAAAAAGCATAAGCCAGAGCAAATTAAAAAAAAAAAACCAAAAACAACTTTACGACCCCAATTTAAAAATTTTTAATTTTTTAATAAAAAAAGAAAATTTTCTTAACCACAGTAATTTTTCAATATTTTTTTCTTCTCTCCATCTCCTTCCCGTTTTGATCTCTAAATTTTTTTTTTAAATAAAAACCCCTCAAAAGCTCAATAACCCCCCCTTTCCTACTGAAAAAGGGACGTTTTTTTTTATATTTTTGAGAAAAAGATAATACATACTGGTTGTTTTGCCCCAACACAGCGATAGTGCCGGGGCAGTGAGGGGTCAGGGTAGTGCCAGGGACAGGAGGGGGCAGAGATAGTGCAGGGGGAGGAGGGTCAGGGATATGTCAGGGAAGTGAGGGGGCAGGGGTAGTGTCAGGGGCATTTAGGGGGCAGGGAAGTGCCAGGGGGAGTGAGGGGTCAGGGATGGTCGGGGGATAGGGGTCAGCATAGTGCCAGGGGGATGGGGGTAAAGGGATAGGGCCCGGGGCATGGGGGTAGGATAGTGACAGGGACAGTGAGGGGGCAGGGATGTGCCAGGGGCAGTGAGGGGTCAGGGAAAGTGTCAGGGGGAGGGGGGGTCAGGGGTTGGTCGGGCAGTGAGGGGTCAGGGATAGTGCCGGGGGAGTGAGGGGCAGGGAAAGGCCATGGACGTGAGGGGGCAGGATATCCGGGGCATGAGAGGGCAGGGAAAGTCCAGGGCAGGGGGAGGGGGTCAGGGATAGTGCCAGGGGCAGTGGGGGGCAGGGATAGTCCAGGGCGGAGGGGTTTTAGGGAAGTGCCCGGGGCAGGAGGGGGAAGGGATAGTGCCAGGGCAGTGAGGGGTCAGGGGGTAGGCCAGGGGGAGTGAGGGTCAGGGGTAATGCCAGGGACAGTGGGGGTCAGGGAAATGTCGGGGGCAGGGGGGGTCGGGGTAGACAGGGGAAGGAGGGGGAGGGGTAGTGTCGGGGGAGTGAGGGGGCATGGAATGACAGGACATGGGGGTAGGGATATACAGGGACATGAGGGGTCGGATGTGCCAGGGGGGAGTGAGGGTCAGGGATAGTGCCAGGGCAGTGGGGGAAGGGATATGCCGGGCAGTGAGGGGTCAGGGAAAAGGGACAGGGGGGAAGAGGGTCAGGGATAGTGCCCCGGGGCAGTGAGGGGGGCAGGGGGTAGTGTCAGGGGCAGTGAGGGGTCAGGATATGTCAGGGGCAGTGAGGGGTCAGGGAAAAGTGCCAGGGGGCAGTGAGGGGGGGCAGGGGTATGCCCGGGACAGTGAGGGGTCAGGATAGGGGCCAGGGGCAGGAGGGGTCAGGAAGTGCCAGGGCAGTGAGGGGTCAGGGATAGTGCCAGGGGCAGTGAGGGGTCAGGGATAGTGCCAGGGGGTGAGGGGTCAGGATATCCAGGGGCAGTGAGGGGGAAGGGATAGTGCCAGGGGCAGTGGGGGGGTCAGGGATGTGCCAGGGGCAGGAGGGGTCAGGGGTAGTGCCAGGGCATGAGGGGTCGGGGGTAGTGCCCGGGGGGAGGGGGGGGTCGGGGGTAGTGCAGGGGCAGGAGGGGCAGGATAGTGACGGGGGGGAGTGAGGGGGGCAGGATAGGCCCGGGGATAGGGGTCAGGGATATGGAGGGGCATGAGGGGGGGAGGGATATTCGGGGGAGTGAGGGGGGAGGGATATGACAGGGGGGTGAGGGGTCAGGGATAGTGCCAGGGGGAGTGAGGGGTCAGGGATAAATGCCAGGGCATGAGGGCAGGGAAAGTGACGGGACGTGAGGGGGCGGGATGTGACAGGGGCGTGGGGGGTCAGGGATATGACAGGGACAGTGAGGGGCAGGAAAGTGACAGGGACAGGAGGGGGCAGGGTAGTGACAGGGGCAGTGGGGGTCAGGGATAGTGATGTCGGGCAGTGAGGGGTCAGGATAGTGTCAGGGGGAGTGAGGGGTCAGGAAGTGACAGGACAGGGGGGGTCAGGGAATGTCAGGGCAGTGAGGGGTCAGGGATAGTACAGGGGGAGTGAGGGGTCAGGAAGTGAGTGTCAGGGGGAATGATGGGCAGGGATAGTGTCAGGGGCGTGAGGGGGGGGGATAGGACAGGGACAGGGGGGGGTCAGGGAAGGTCAGGGGGAGTGAGGGTCAGGATAGTGACAGGGGCAGGAGGGGGCGGGGGAGTGTCAGGGGCAGTGAGGGGCAGGGGAAATGACAGGGACAGTGAGGGTCAGGGATAGGCAGGGGGGGATGAGGGGGCAGGGAAGTGACAGGGACAGTGAGGGGGGCAGGATATGTCAGGGGGGTGAGGGGTCAGGGGTATTGACAGGGACAGTGAGGGGGCAGGGATAGTACAGGGGCATGAGGGGTCAGGGATATGCCCCGGGGGGGTGAGGGTCAGGGATAATGCCAGGGCAGTGAGAGGTCAGGGGTGTGCCAGGGGATGAGGGGTCAGGGAAGTGCCCCGGACAGTGAGGGGGGAGGGGTAGTGACAGAGACATGAGGGGGCAGGGGGTATGACAGGGGCAGTGAGGGTTCAGGATAGTGTCAGGGGGATGAGGGGTCAGGGGTAAGAGTGTCAGGGGCAGTGAGGGGTAGGGATAATGCCAGGGGGGAGTGAGGGGGCAGGGATAGGAGTGTCAGGGGCAGTGAGGGGCAGGGATGTTCAGGGGGAGGAGGGGTCAGGAAGGGCAGGGGGAGTGAGGGGGGCAGGGGAAATGCGGGGGGGATTTAGGGGGGTCAGGGGTAGTGTCAGGGGCAGTGAGGGGTCAGGACACGCCCGCCACAACCATCTTTTCCCAAAAAAATTTTTAATAACAAAAATACTATTTTTATAAAAAGTGGAAAGACTTTCAGCGAGGGTTTTACAAAGATGTTTATTTTTAATTTTGAACAATTTAGTAGAATTGAAGTTTGGGGATGAAAACTTTACCGGAGATACTCCTAGGAATATTTTACAGGGTCTTTTCCCCCTCCAAGGAGCATCTAGTGTGGTCTCCACCTCCAAGGACTCAGTGTGGTCTCCACCTCCAAGGAGCACTAAGGGTCTCCACCTCCAAAAAGGGCATTTCCCCCATGGTCCTCCACCTACAAGGACATCGTTGGTTTCCCCACTCCAAGGAGCATCTAGTGTTGCTCCACCTTTTCCCAAGGGGCATCTCACAGGTTTCCCCCCACCTTTCCAAGGGCATCTAGTGTGTCTCCACCTCCAAGGGGCATCTAGTGTTGTTTTTCCCCCTCCAAAGGGGCACCCCACAGGTCTCCACCTCCAAAGGACATTTTGTGGTCTCCCCCCCTCCAAGGGGGCATCTAGTGTGGTTTCCACCTCCAAAGGGGCCATCTCAATGGTCTCCACCCCCAAGGGGGCTCTAGTTTCTCCACCTCCAAGAGCATCTATGTTTTTTCCCCCTCCAAAAAGCATCTCACATGGTCTCCACCTCCAAGGGGGCATCTATGTGGTCTCCACCCCAAGGGGCTCTGTGTGGTTTTTCCCCTCCAAGGGGCATCTCACTGGTCTCCCCTCCCAAGGACATCTAGTGTGGTCTCCACCCCCCAAGGAGCATCTGTGTGGTTACCACCCTCCAAGGGGGCATTTCACATGGTCCCCCCACCCCAAGGAGCATCTTTTTGGTCCCACCTCCAAGAGCACTAGTGGGTTTCCACCTCCAAGGAGCTCTCAAAATGTCTCCACCTCCCAGGACCACTAGTGTGGTCTCCACCCCAAGGAGCATCTGTGTGGTTTTCCCCCCTCCAAGGGGCATCCACATGGTCTTCCACCCCAAGGGCATCAGTGTGGCCCACCTCCAAAGGGCATTAGTGTTTTTTTCCACCTCCCAAGGACATCTCACATGGGTCTCCACCTCCCAAGGGGCATCTAGTGTGGTCCCACCTCCAAGGGGCATCTAGTTGGTCTCCACCTCCAAGGAGCATTATGTGGTTTTCCCCCCCTCCAAGGAACATATACATGATCTCCACCTCCCAAAAGGGCATCTAGTGGGTCTCCATCTCCCCAAAGGAGCATCTTTGTGTGGTCTCCACTCCCAAGGAGCATCTAGTGTGGTCCCACTCCCAAGGAGCAACAGTGGGTCTCCATTCCCCAAGGAACTCTAGTGTGGGGCTCCACCTCTCAAGGAGCATCCTTTTGGTCCCACCTCCCCCAGGGAAGCCTCATAAATCCCGACAGTTTACATGGCCTGGTAGCTCTTTCCTGCTATTTTAACTCTACTAAATGCGGGAGAACGAGGAAAAAGGAGGAAAGGAGGGGGAGGGGGGAAGGGAGGGGGGAAGGGAGGGAGGAAGGGAGGGAGGAAAGGGAGGGGGGAGGGAGGGAGGGAGGAAGGGAGGGAGGAAAGGGGGGGGGGGAAAGGGGGGGGGAAGGGAGGGAGGGGGGCTCAGTACCTGTAGGGAAACTTTTTAAATAAATAACTTCTCCCAATTTAGGTAATAATATCTTCCCGAGTAGAAACACAGGCAACAAAAATCAGTATTTCAGGGCCAAAATTTTTTTTTTTTTCCGCAGTTTAAAATTTTGTTGATGTATGGAAAACCTTAGGAAAGGGGGAAGAGAGAGAAAGAGAGAGAAGAGAGAGAGAGAGAGAGAGGGAAGGGGATGGGAGTGTGGGGTTTAAGAAGAAGCGCTTGTGGCTGGGATGCGTGTTCATAACATGTGTATGGTGGGTAGTGATAGGGGGTTGTGGGGAAAGTGGGGAATGAGGGGGGAAAAGAGGAGGGGAGATTATTGTAGTGGGTGGGGTGGGTGATGTTTGTGGGGGTGGCATGTTTATGGGGTGGAGGCTTGTGGTTTTTTTGATGAGTTGCTTGTGGGGGTGTGGTGAGTGCTTGTGGTGGTGTGGTGAGTGCTTGTGGTGGTGTGGTGAGTGCTTGGTTGGTGTGGGACGGGCTTGTGATGGTGGTAAGTGACTGTAGCATGGTGTGGGGTGATGGGGGTGGTGTGGTGAGTGCTTATGGGGGGTGAGGCTTTGGTGTTTTTGGTGATGCTTGTGAGGTGTGGTAGTGCTTGTGATGGGGTGGTGATTTCTTGTGATGATGTTCATGATTGCATGGGTGGTGGTGGGGTGATTTGGGTGATGGTGATGATGGTGGTGATGGGGTGGGTGATGGTGGTGATGGTGGTGAGGTAGTGATGGGGGGTGATGGTATTGGGTTGGTGTCTCCCCCGTTTTCGCATTGGCCATATCGCTTACCATGGATATCTCATGGAGGGGCGTCTTGCTCCTCTCTGTAGAATTGCCAAGCTCCATTATCAGTCAGCCACATTCTTTTTGGGACTGCCCACTTTATAAACGAGCACGCAGAATTTACCTCTGTGGGTCGTCTTCGCCCCGCTGCTCTCTCTTTACCTTCCCTTCTCGCTGATGGCCCCACCTTTCATCCGGACTCTCTTATTGACTTTTTGACAACGACTGACTTACTTCACAAATTCTGATACTTTCAGCCCTTTCTACTTGTATCTCTTGCTACCCCTCTACCCCCGTACTACCCCCTGCCCCGCTGTTTTCTGTAACCGCTGATCATCCCCCCTCCCTCCTCCCATCCAATTCCCTTGCTTCCTTCCCTACCCTGCAGCGCTGTATAGCCCTTGTGGCTTAGCGCTTCTTTTTGATTATAATAATAATAATCTCCCCCCGGTCCTCTCTCTCTCTCTCTCTCTCTCTCCTCTTTTCTCTCTCTCTAAGTTATAAAATCATCTCATAACCATATCGCTAGTGTTTTTTCCTCGTAAATTTTCCTCAAATATGCTCAAGTAAATAAAAGAACAATGATTGTAAGAAGAATAAAAAATTGTTAGGTCACGGATGTGATGTCAGGTCAAGGAAGGTCATTTGCGTCTCCGAAAATACCTTTGCTTCCCTGACATTCAAAATATACGCCCCATCCTCATCATTTGTTCGCCGTCGGTAACTTTCTTTTCCCATTCATACAAAATTTATAGTTACTCCGAAACCAGTAGAGAAGCAATAAGGATTTGGGTTTTTCTGGTTTAAAGTCTCTGTCACAGAAAGAATTCTCAGCAGTTGCAACTGTTGCAACTTTGTCGTTTACCTACCCGCAGGGTTTCTCGCCCACGTCAGCCACATCCTGCCTTTGTCCCATCCGCTTTCTGGGTCCACGTCACCCACGTTCTTTCCCCCCCGTAACCTTTTCATATACGAAACTGTCTCAGAGATGCGATAGAAGCTCATTCTTCAAAGGGGGGTGTCTGTCGTCATATTTTAGGCTATATTCCATTCCCTCCAGCGACAAATTTGTTCATGTATGCCAAACATATTCAGGTAAAAAAACTTCTCTCTATGTATGACAGTGAGGGACAACCGGCAGTGGGTTTGGAGCGAAACTCTGGAGACTCATTTTTAAAAATTTTTCTTAAGGAATGAAGGAAATGGGTTTATCACGCTGGAGACCACACACAAGCAGCACCCACTAATTTCTTCTGGGATTGAGACTTACTAAATTCCAAGCTCGTTCACCCTACACACCTCTTTTAACTGTTTCCTTCAGCTCATTACCATCTTCAGTAAAATTCTTCACCATCTCCTTTACTGTCTTCACTACCATCAAACCCACCACCCCACCACTACTCCACCACTTAAACACCACCGCCACCAGCACCATCTCATTACCACCACACCATCACTACCTCACCTCAACCACACCATCACATCACTACCACCCCACATCACTACCTCCACCACCACCATCACCACCCACTACTACAACCACCACCATCACTACCACCATTACCATTAAACCATCACCACTACCACCACCATCACCACCACTACCACTACTACCACCACCATCACTACCACCATTACCACAACCTCACCACCACCACCACCACAACACTACCACCATTACCACTACCATCACCACCACCACCACCACTACTACCACCACCACCACCATCATCATCACCACCCTCACCACCAACTATACCACCACCACCATCACTACCCCCCATTAACCACTACCATCACCCACCACCACCCACCATCACCACCACCATCACACTACCACCACCACCATCACTACCCCCATTACCACTACAATCACCACCACCCTCACCACCACCACTACTACCACCACCACCATCACTACCACCATTGCCCCTACCATCACCACCACCACCGCCACTACTACCACCACCACCATCACCACCACACCCATCACCACCACTAATACCACCACCACCATCACTACCACCATTACCACTACCATCACCACCACCACCACCATCACCACCCCCACCACTACTCCCACCACCACCATCATTTACCACCATTACCTACCATCACCACCCACCACAACTACCACCACCGCTACCACCACTACCCCCATTACCACTACCATCACCTCCACCACCATCACCACCCCCACCACTACTACCACCACCACCATCACTACCACCATTACCACTACCATCACCACCACCACCACTACTACCACTACCACCATCACCTCCACCACATCACCCCCACCACCCACCACTACTCCCCACCACCACCATCACCACCACCACCACCACTGTCACCACCACCACCACTACTACCACTACCCCCAAATCACCACCACTACCATCACCACCACTACCACTACCATCACCCACCACCACCACCACCACTACTACCACCACTACCATCACCAACACCATTACCACTACCATCACCACCACCACAACCTCCACGATTTGTCAAAAAGAAAATATATAGAAAATTACAACTGGTGTTGTTTTGTTGCAAAATTTAATTCGGTGCGCGGTACAAAATGAAGGAATCTTCCTCTTCCTCTTCGCACAAAATGAAGAGGTCTGATTTTCTTTTCTTAATCCTCACCTTCCTACAAAATGAAGGTGAGTCTGCCTCTTCTCTTTTCCTCTTCGTCGTCACACAAAATGAAGAGGTTTGCCAGCAATTTTTAGTCCCCATAGTTATATTTTCTCTCTAAAATCGTCTTGTTTTCTTTGCCTGGACTAAACTCTCCCTTTATCCTTATTTATCTCCTCCCCCACCTCTCCCTTCACGAGAGTCTAGGAAGGGGGCACGGGAAGGGAAGGGGAGAAGGGGAGGGGAAGTGAAGGGATGGATGAAGAAGTAAGGGGTAACGGAGGAATGGTCCGTTGAAGTTTTTTTATTCATTTAGTAAAATTAGATACATCAGCAGTGTGTTGCAACCCTTGCATGACAGTTACATAATGGGAACATGAGCTAGCTGTGATTGACTATCATATTCCATCAGATAGATGGGTTAAAATCACAGAGGTAGCTAGGAAGGCACATTGGAGACCAGCAGAGGTACAATACCTGAGGGAGCAACGGCAGCCAGCCCTCTATATCACACACGTCATTTCCCTGTTGAAAAGACAGTCAAACGGGAGACTGATGAAGGTAACTTACACAACGAAAATCTATCAGTTAAGTCTAGACGGTCTCTGGAAGACATCAGCCTGGAAATGGCATTGCCTATTCGTGGTCTTTGAGGCGTAGTCTTGAAGTCTTGGAGGTCAGTCTGCTCTATGGGTCAGTCATGTAGGTGGTTTATGTGAGATACGCAGACTTTGTTTCGTCTATCTATTTGTGACCTATGTATCTCATTCTAGACCTAATTCCATCATACATTCACATTCCAGCTTTATCAGGCTGCCTGATTATTCCTTTCATGTACGACCGCCCGCCCGCTAAATACCAATCCCAAATCCTTTCTTCCAGTTACCTGCACTCCACATAAAACCAAAGCCTAAAAATAAACCAGGCCTTTACTAACATTACATATTTTACCAGCAATAACTACCATCCTCTCACATACAAAAATCCTCTTCTTCCGGCGAGCCGATTGAGCTTAACACATCTTCACTTGAAAACGAAAATACATCCTCCTGCTACACTGATCCCTCGTAGCAAGGAGCTATCTAAGATATAATAAAGGGGGTGATTCAGGAGAAAATCTTCTCCACACAGACAAAAAAAATAATTAAATATACAGACCAGCTTAGATTAGGTAAGATTTGTCAGGAAACAAGACAGGTGTTTGAACATCAAAATGGTATACAATACCGACAGGTTGTTAGGTAAGACAATATGAACAGTAGACCTTTTTCCCAAACGTTTTCGCCTACACAGTAGGCTTCTTCAGCGAATACAGAAAAATAGGAGGAACAGTAGAGATGTGAAGGAACGTGTAACAGCCATCACCCTGTAGTCGTAGAATTTGAGGTTGTCAGTCCCCGGCCTGGAAAGTAGTTCCATAGTCAGGACTATTTGAAGATTTAAGCACAGTGCGGAGACTTAAAAAACTGTCGGAAAGGAGAGGTGCAGAGTAGAAGTAGTTGTGAGAATGTAAACCACTGAGAGGTCATTGTCTCTCTCGATCCAACAACTTTCTTCACTTGATACCAGAAAACACCTTAGACAAGCTTTTCAAGGTGAGAAGTGTTGGATCTGAGAGGGACATGACCCTCAGTGGTTTAAAATTTTCACTACTAACACTACTACTAAAAACAATACAAAACTCTCTACTACTTTTACTACTCTTGCACTTCTTCCGAAGTATTTTAAGTCTCCGCACTGTCGCTTGATCTTCAATATTTCCTGACTATGGAACTAACTTCTCCAGGCAGGGATGGAAACCTCAAATTCTACGACTACAAGGGTGATGGACTGATTACATGGTCTTCACATCTCTACTGTTCCTGCCTATTTTCTGTATTCGACTGAAGAAGCCTACTGTGTAGGCGAAACGTTTCGGAATAAAGTTGTCTAACTGTTGCATATGTTGTCTTACCTAACAAGACAGGTGGTTCTTGACGGGGGGTTTAATAAATGATGAACCCGCCAGCGGAACTTTTGGTCACCTGACCGAGGCCTTCTGCGGGCCCTTACTGGTCCAACCTTTTAAAAATTATAATTTATGTACAGATCATGAAAATAAAAGGAACATGTAGACTACACTGAGACGAGAGAGTAAAACATAACAAATATATATAAACATAACAAATACATAAAATTAAATAAAAGATCATGAATGAGATGGTAATATATACTAAAAAAAACTATTATCAAAGTAAAGCCACAATAAAGCATAAGCCAGAGCTAAATTAAAAAAGAAAAAGAAAAACAACTTTACGACCAATTAAAATTTAATTTATAAGTAAAAAAGAATTTTCTTAAGCCACAGTAATTCTCAATACTTTTTTTTTTTCTCTCGACATCACCAATTCTGATAATATTGATACTCTAAATATTTTCATTACAGTGAAACCCAATAAAACAAAAGCTCAATATACAAAACTTGTGGCACAAAGTAGCTGATAAAGGGACGTTATATAGAGATAATTATCATACTGGTTGTTTTGCCCTCAGACACAGCGATAGTGCCAGGGGCAGTGAGGGGTCAGGGATAGTGTCAGGGGCAGTGAGGGGTCAGGATAGTGCCAGGGGATGGGGGGGTCAGGGATGTGTCAGGGCAGTGAGGGGTCAGGGTGAGTGCCAGGGGCAGTGAGGGGGCAGGGATAGAGTCAGGGGCCAAGTGAGGGGTCAGGGATAGTGTTTTAGGGGCAGTGAGGGGGGGCAGGGATAGTGACAGGGACAGTGAGGGGTCAGGAATAGTGCCAGGGGCAGTGAGGGGTCAGGGAAAGTGCCAGGGGCAGTGAGGGGTCAGGGATAGTGCCAGGGGCAGTGAGGGGTCAGCGATAGTGCCCAGGGGCAGTGAGGGGTCAGGGATAAGTCAGGGACATGAGGGGTCAGGAAAGTGCCAGGGGCAGTGAGGGGTCAGGGATAGTGCCAGGGCAGTGAGGGGTCAGGGATAGTGCCAGGGGCAGTGAGGGGTCAGGGATAGTGTCAGGGGCAGTGAGGGGTCAGGGATAGTGCCAGGGGCAGTGAGGGGTCAGGGATAGTGTCAGGGGCATGAGGGGGTCAGGGATAAATTCAGGGCAGTGAGGGGTCAGGGATAGGTCGGGCAGTTGAGGGTCAGGGATAGTGCCAGGGGGCAGTGAGGGGTCAGGGATAGTGCCAGGGGCAGTGAGGGGTCAGGGATAGTGCCAGGGGCAGTGAGGGGTCAGGGATAATGCCAGGGGCAGTGAGGGGTCAGGGATAGGCCAGGGACAGGGGAGGGGTCAGGGATAGTAACGGGACAGTGAGGGTCCCGGGATAGTGACAGGGGACAGTGAGGGGGTTTAAGGATAGTGACAAGGGCAGTGAGGGTCAGGGATATGCCAGGGGGGAGTGAGGGGTCAAGGGATAGTGCCAGGGGCAGTGAGGGGTCAGGGATAGTGCCAGGGCAGTGAGGGGTCAGGGATAGTGCCAGGGGCAGTGAGGGGTCAGGGATAGTGCCAGGGCAGTGAGGGGTCAGGTGATAGTGTCAGGGCCCGGGGAGGGGTCAGGGGGTAGTGCCAGGGGCAAAGTGAGGGGTCAGGATAGTGCCAGGGCAGCGAGGGTCAGGGTATGCCAGGGGGAGTGAGGGTCAGGGATAGTGCCAGGGGCAGTGAGGGGTCAGGGATTAATGCCAGGGCATGAGGGGGTCAGGGATAGTGCCAGGGACAGTGAGGGGTCAGGGATAGTAACAGGGACAGTGAGGGGTCCGGGATAGTGCCAGGGACAGTGAGGGGGTCAGGGATAGTGAGTTGTTAGGGGCAGTGAGGGGTCAGGGATAGTGCCAGGGGCAGGGGAGGGGTCAGGGGTAGTGAGTGTCAGGGGAGGTGAGGGTCAGGATAGTCCAGGGGGGAGTGAGGGGTCAGGGAAGTGAGTTTTCAGGGGCAGGAGGGGTCAGGGATAGTGCCAGGGCCCGTGAGGGGTCAGGGATATGAGTGCAGGGCAGTGAGGGGTCAGGGATAGTTGAGTGTAGGGGCAGTGAGGGGTCAGGGATAGTGGTCAGGGGGAGTGAGGGGTCGGGATAGTGAGTGTCAGGGCATGAGGGTCAGGGATGTGCCAAGGGGAGTGAGGGGTTCCCGGGATAGGAGTGTCAGGGGCAGTGAGAGGTCAGGGATAGTGAGTGCAGGGCAGTGAGGGGTCAGGGATAGTGTCAGGGCCAGTGAGAGGTCAGGGAATAGTGAGTGTCAGGGGCAGTGAGGGGTCAGGGATAGTGTTTAGGGGCCAGTGAGAGGTCAGGGATAGTGAGTGTCAGGGCAGGAGGGGTCAGGGGATAGGTAGGGGCAGTGAGAGGTCAGGGATAGTGAGTGTCCCGGGGCAGTGAGGGGTCAGGGATAGTGTCAGGGGCCCGTGAGGAGGTCAGGGATAGTGAGTGTCAGGGGCAGTGGGGGGGTCAGGGATGTAGGGGCGTGAGGGATCAGGGATAGTGTCATGGGAGTGAGAGGTCAGGGATAGTGAGTGTCAGGGGCAGTGAGGGGTCAGGGAATAGTGTCAGGGACAGTGAGGGGTCAGGGATAGTGAGGTCAGGGGGGGAGTGAGGGTTTAGGGATAGTGTCAGGGGCAGTGAGGGATACAGGGATAGTGTCAGGGGCAGTGAGAGGTCGGGATAGTGAGTGTCCAGGGCAGTGAGGGGTCAGGGATAGTGTCAGGGGCAGTGAGGGATCAGGGATAGTTTTCAGGGGCAGTGAGAGGTCCCGGGATAGTGAGTGTCAGGGGCAGTGGGGGTCAGGGATAGTGTCAGGGCAGTGAGGGGTCCCGGGATAGTGCAGGGGCAGTGAGGGGTCCGGGATAGTGTCAGGGACAATTGAGGGGTCAGGGACTCAGCTGTCATCCATCTTCAACATTTATAATAACAATAATACTATTTTTAGTTAAAAAGGGGGAATACTTTCAGCGGGGTGGTTTGTACAACGATGTTTATTAGAAGAACTAGAAATTTAAGTATTGAAATGGAAGTTTGGTGAAGGGGAAAACTTGGGGGGCCCGTGGAGATACTCCTAGGGAATATTCACATTAGGTCTCCACTCCCAAGGAGCATCTACATGGTCTCCACCTAAGGAGCATCTACATGGTCTCCACCCCCAAGGCATTAGTGTGGTCTCCACCCCAAGGAGCAATCTCACATGATCTCCACCTCCAAAGGGGCATCTAGTTGGTCTCTCCACCTCCCGGGGATCTAGTGTGGTTCCACTCAAGGGCAACAAGGGCTCTTCACTCCAAGGAGCATTTTGTGGTTCCACCTCCCAAGGACATTAGTTGGGTTTCCCCCTCCAAGGAGCATAATTTGGGCTCACCTCCAAGGAGCATCTATGTGGCTCCACCTTTAAGGAGCACTAGTGTGGTTTCCACCCCCCAAAGGAGCATCTCACATGGTCTCCACCTCCAAGGAGCATCTAGTGTGGTCTCCACCTCCAAGGAGCATCTAGTGTGGTTTCCACCTCCAAGGAGCATCTCACATGGTCTCCACCCCCAAGGAGCATCTAGTGTGGTCTCCACCTCCAAGGAGCATCTAGTGTGGTTTCCACCTCCAAGGAGCATCTCACATGGTCTCCCCCCTCCAAGGAGCATCTAGTGTGGTCTCCACCTCCAAGGAGCATCTAGTGTGGTTTCCACCTCCAAGGAGCATCTCACATGGTCTCCACCTCCCAAGGAGCATCTAGTGTGGTCTCCACCTCCAAGGAGCATCTCACATGGTTCCACCTCCCCAAAGGGGCATCTAGTGGTCTCCACCTCCAGGAGCATCTAGTGTGGTATCCACCTCCAAGGAGCACTCACATGGTTCCCTCCCCAAAGGGGCATTTTAGTTGGTATCCACCTCCAAGGAGCATCTAGTGTGGTTTCCACCTCCAAGGAGCATCTCACATGGTCTCCACCTCCAAGGAGCATCTCACATGGTCTCCACCTCCAAGGAGCATATAGTGTGGTCTCCACCTCCAAGGAGCATCTAGTGTGGTTTCCACCTCCAAGGAGCATTTCACATGGTCTCCACCTCCCAAGGAGCATCTAGTGTGGTCTCCATCTCCCAAGGAGCATCTAGTGTGGTCTCCATCTCCCAAGGAGCATCTAGTGTGGTCTCCATCTCCCAAGGAGCATCTAGTGTGGTCTCCACCTCTCAAGGAGCATCTCGTGTGGTCTCCACCTCCCAGGGAAGCTCTGCAGTAAATCTCCGACAGTTTACATGGCTCTGGTAGCTCTTTCCTGCTATTTTAACTCTACTAAGAGTGCGGGAGAACGAGGAAGGATGGAGGAAAGGAGGGAGGGAGGGAGGAAGGGAGGAAGGAGGGAGGAAGGGAAGGGAGGGAGGAAGGGAGGGAGGGAGGGAGGGAGGAAGGGAGGGAGGAAAGGAGGGGGGAATAGGGAGGAGGGAGGGAGGGAGGCTCAGTACCTGTAGGGGAAACTTTTTAATTAACTAACTTCTCCAGAGTTTAGGTAATATATACTTACCCGAGTAGAAACACAGGCAACAAAAATCATGTATTCAGCCAAAGTTTTTTTTGTCCGCGAGTTTATTGTGTGATGTGATGGAGACACCTTAGGAAGGATGGAGAGAGAGAGAGTAAGAGAGAGAGAGAGAGAGAGAGAGAGAGAGAGAGAGAGAGAGAGAGAGAAGGAGGGATGAGGAGTGTGGTTAAGAAGAGAGCGCTTGTGGCTGGGATGCTGTGTTCATAACGAGTGTGTATGGTGGTGTAGTTGATGAGGGATTGTGGGGAATAGTGGGGAATGAGGGGGAAACGAGGAGGGGAGAGTTATTGTAGTGGTGGTGGTGTGGTGAGTGTTTGTGGTGGTGTGGCGAGTGTTTATGGTGGTGTGAGTGCTTGTGGTGTTTTGATGAGTGCTTGTGGTGGTGTGGTGAGTGCTTGTTGTGTGGTGTGTGGTGAGTGCTTGTGGTGGTGTGGTGAGTGCTTGTGTTGGTGTGGTGAGCGCTTGTGATGGTGTGTAAGTGACTGTAGCATGGTGGTGGTGGTGATGAGAGGTGGTGTGGTGAGTGCTTATGGTGTGTGAGTGCTTGTGGTGTTGTTGTGAGTGCTTGTGATGGTGTGGTGAGTGCTTGTGGTGTGGTGAGTGCTTGTGATGATGTGTCAGTGATTGCAGTGGTGGTGGTGGTGGTGATGGTGGTGATGGTGGTGATGGTGGTGATGGTGGTGATGAGTGGTGGTGATGGTGGTGTGGTGGTGGTGGTGGTTGGTGGTGGTGGTGGTGATAGTGGGATGGTGTGGATGGTGGTGATGGTAGTGATGGTGGTGATGGTAGTGATGGTGGTGTGGTGGTGATGATAGTGATGGTGGTGGTAGTAGTGATGGTGGTGATGGTAAGTGATGGTGGTGATGTGGTGATGATGGTGATGGTGGTGATGGTGGTGATGGTGGTGATGGTAGTGATGGTGGTGATGGTAGGTGATGGGTGGTGATGGTGGTGAGGGTAGTGATGTGGTGATGGTAGAGTGATGTGTGATGGTGGTGATGGTGGTGATGGTAGTGATGGTGGTGATGGTGGTGATGGTGGTGATGGTGGTGAGGGTAGTGATGGTGGTTATGGTTTGTGATGGTAGTGATGGTGGTGATGGTGTGAGGTAGTGATTATGGTGTATTTTCTGGGCATCCTGCAGGAACAACACTAACAGCATCTTCATGTTTACCTAAACTTGGTTGTCTGCTTTATCCTTTCTTTTCTAAGTCTCATCTGAAGATGATTTTGAAAAATAAAAGTTTAATTTTCCCCACAAGAAGAGCTTTAAATGCGAAAAATTATTTTAATTTTAAAAAACTCAATAATTTAAAGTTGATACACGTTATTATAACTTCAATATGAAAAGTTGGGTTTTTCTAGCAGGCCCTCTTTCATTTTTTTTACATTCATTATAGGCACCTAAAAACTTCAGTTTTAACTGGAAAAAAATTATTTATTTACAAAATTTTCCCGGTTTCCCGGGAAAAAAGGGGGGTTTGAAAACCCCAAAAATGTTTCCATTAATTTTTCTTGTTTTACTAAGTTTTTTGGGTTTTAAAAAAACACAAAAGGGAAACACTTTTGACATATTTTTTTAGAAAACGTTTCGGTCCTGGGACCTTTATCACTTCTAAAAATCTAACTTTTAAACCCGTTAGAATGAACAAGGTCCCAGGACCGAAACGTTTTCTAAAAAAAATATGTCCCTAGTGTTTGCTTTCGGGCTTTCTAAACCAACCCTTTTTGGTATTTATTACCAAGGGTTTTTACCACTAATTTTTTGAATTATAAAAGGTTTTTTTTCTTGTTAGGGGCCCAAAATTTGGCCCGAAAGGGCGAGGGGTCGAGCCCCAAAAAAACTCCTTTGGGCTTTATATCTACAAAATTTATGTAGTTAAGTTCACTGGAAAAATTTAAAATTATTTGAAATTTTTTTATTTTTTTTTTCTCCTTAAATTAAAGAATTTTTTTATAACCCCATCTGGGCCCAACCCACCGAAACAAAAGGGGACCCGAAAAAAGAAGAAACACATTCAACATTTACTCACCCATCCCTGGGCTTGCCAGAGGCGGGGCAGGTTTTCTATATTCAAAAACTGCAACAAAATCTCCACCCTTCAAGTGCAGGTACTTTTAATCATTATTATTATTTTCTCTCAGGCATAACCCCCACGTACCCCAGTGTATGTTGTGTGTGTGTTGGGGTGTTGTGTGTGGTGTGTGTTGTGTGTGTGTTGTGTGTGGTGTGTGTGTGTTGTGCAAAAAAAAAACATACACTCACATTTGGGATGCATATTTGTATGCTACAAATAACTTCCCCTTTTTGAGAAAAAAAAAATTGGCATTTCCAGCCTAGTAAGTTTACAGGGGAAAAATTTCCTCTTTGGGAAATTGGGCTTTAGGGGTTGTTGCTTTGGGGAAATTTTTTGCGTGCATTCCTTCGTTCACAACACAATTAAAAAAATTTAATTTCATGTTTATTTTCCCCATTGTCTCGTCAGGATGCAGTTTCTAGGGGTCATCCTGGGCTGAAAAGAATCCCCTGCGAGGAAACCGGGGGGAGGAGGGAGGGAAACCCGCTACCCCCCAAAGTGCAGTGATACATACCCTTTTCGAGACCCGGGATAATAAAAGCAATATGGGCCACGAGGGATGTCCCCCTGGTCATGGGGAAAGATTTTGGGGGCTGAACGAATCTCAAGGGAGCTTCGACAATTTCACTGAGGGGAGTCAACATAAATTCTCGTAGCCTTGGGCTTGGCTCTGGTATTAGGGTTTCAGAGTGGGCGCCACCCCGGCTCAGCCTCGAATACGCAACTGCTTTCATTAGACACCAAACCCTTTTTATTCCGACTTTTTATTGGGTGAGGAACGGGGTGGCCCTTATTTCCCGGGGGTTTTTTTGGCCCGGGGGGGGGGGTGGGGGTGTGGGATTCCGCGGGTTTTTATTGGGTGTGGGTCAACTGGTTTTTTATTTCCGGTTTTAATTTGGGTTTACGGGTGAAAGTTTTATCTCCGTTTTTTGTTGGGTGAGAGCAGGGTGACTCCCCATTGCAAAATCATTTCCCGCAGCTTGAACAGGTGCATGGAAATACAAATATTGTAAGCGCAGCGATAAAGTACCCGGGGCCCGAGGGACGTAAGTTGCCCTCAAAGCAATCAAGTTTTTACCCCGTTAAACTTTAAATAAACTTTTGGAAATTCACCCTTAATTTTTAAACCAAAAATTGTAAAATAAAAAAAATTAATATTTTTTTTAAAACTTGGAACGGGTTGGGGGGAAAAGTAAAATAGCTGAGATCCAAATTTTTTGGATATTGTAACCATTTGGGGACCTGTTGACATAGCTGGACTTTTTCTGGGTTTCTGCTGAGATCTGTTCAAAAATTTTACTTTTTGTTTTTTTATTATAAAAACTGCTGACCACTAGGGCGTATAATGCATACCACTACGACAACATGCATGACCAAATACGAAAGTACCATGCAACCACTACGACCCTTTCCCTGCTTTACCAAAAACGACGTAAACCCTGCATACCACTACACGTACCATGCATTTACCAAAAGGACGCACCCAACATGAACCCACTACGACGTACCAGGGATGCCCCCCTACGACCTTTCCAACATGACCACGCTACGACCAAAACCAACCAAAAAGAATTAAAGATACATGACTACTAAAAAAAAACTATACATGGGCCTTAAAACTTACCAAAAATGACCCAAAAACCCCTTTTTTTTCTTTTTTTTTTTGAAATTCCCCCTTTTTCTTTTACTTTTTTTTACCTTTTTTTTTTTTTTTTTTTTTTTTTTTTTTTTTTTTTTTTTTTTCTTTTTTTTTTTTTTTTTTTTTTTTTTTTTTTTTATTTTTTTTTTTTTTTTTTTGTTTTTTTTTTTTTTTTTACCTCATGACCACAAAAACTTACCATACTGGGCCAATAAAACTTCCAAAACAGACCACTAAGGAATTTTCCAAAACATTCCCCCCTAAGCCCACAACATGACCCTAAAAAAGACCCCTTACCTGCATGAACCCCCTTTAAAACCTACCAAAACATGACCCCAAAAACCTTACCATACATACCCTAAGACTTACCATACATGACTACTAACACTTTGCTTTACCACTAAGACTTCCAAACATGACCAAAAGAATTACCCTTCATTCCACTAAAACTTTCCCCCCAAAAGACTACTAAGACTTTTTTCCCTACAGACTCTAAGGGGCCCAAAAAAAAAATAAAACTAAACTTTCCATAAAATACCACTAAGACTTCCCTACAGACCAATTAAACTTTAACCCAAAAATGACCACTTAAAACTTACCGACATAACTAACCCAAATTTTCCTATAAAACTTACCATAAAATTACATCATTTACCACTAAAATTTTCAAACTTTCCACTAAGCCCTTTCCAAAAATGACCCTAAGAATTTTCCTCATAACCCCCCTAAGCCCTTTCATACATGCCCTAAGCCCTTACCATACAGACCACTAAGACTTACCCAAAAAAACCACTAAATTTACTACTGACCACTAAGACTTCATACATGGCCACAAAAACTTTGATACATTACCACTAAGACTTACCAAAAATTACTACAAAAAAACTTAACCCTACATGACTACAAAAACTTAACATACATGGGCCACTAAAGACTTACCAACATGACCACTAAGACCCTTCCCCTACATGACCACTAAGACTTTTCAAACAAGAAAACCCCAAGACTTACCATACATACTAATAAATTTTCCCTTAAAAGCCCCCCCGGAAATTAGCATTTCATGACCAAAAGAAATTTTCAAACATGACCACTAAGACTTAAACCTACATGACCTAAGATTTAACATACATACCCACCTTTTAAAATTAACATACAAAGCCACAAAAACTTACCATAAAATACCACTAAGACTTCCCCTAATTTTCCCCCTAAACTTTTCCCCAAAATGACCACTAAGCTTACCTACCTGGCCATAAGACTTTTAAAACATGACCACTAAGACTTACCCTAAGTACTTAAAAAACCTAAGACTAAAAATTCATACAAAGACCTAAAGACTTACCATAAAATTTAACCCCTAAAATTACCCTACATACCCACTAAGACTTACATTAAAATTTCCCTAAGACTTTTCCATACAAAACTACTAAAATTTAAAAAACAAATTGCAAAATTACCCCCCCCCTAAAAAAAAAAAAAAAACAACATTTGGGGGGGAAAAATTTTAAAAAAAAAAAAAAAAACCCCCCCCAAACTTTTTTTCTCCCCCCCCCCCCAAAAAAGCCCCAAAACCCCAAATTAAACCCTTAAAAACCCCCCTTTTTTTTCCAAAAAAAACTAAAAAAGCAAAGAAAATTTTAAAAATTACCATAAAATGACTAAATAAACTTTTGCATCCCAAAACTTAACCCTTAAAAAAAAACCCCCCCCCCCATTGAACCCCCTCCCCCCCAAAAAGGGGAAAAATTTTTCCCCAAAAACCCCCCGGGCCACTAAGACTTCCCCTAAATACCACTAAAAACTTTTTCAAAAAAGACCACTAAGATTTTACCCTACATGACCCACTAAAATTTTTTAACCCAAAAAACCCCTTGGAAAAAACCCCAAAATTAGCCAAAAAGGAAAACCCCTTTTTAAAAAACCCCCTTTAAAAACCCCCTGGAAAACCCCAAAAGGGGTTTTAAACCCAAAAAAAAAAACCCCCCCAAAAAAAAATTAAAAAATACTCCCTTTTAAAAAACCCCCCCAAACCAAAGACTACTAAGACCCTTTCCCTACATGCTACTAAGACTTTTGCAAAACATTACCACTAAAAAACCTTTCCCTACTGCCACTAAGACTTACATACAGGGCCAACCCAAGACTTACCTTCAAGACCAATAAGGGCTTACCCTCATTCCACTAAGACTTACCCTACTGACTACAAGACTTTGCATACATGACCCAAGACTTAAAACCCAAAAATGACCACTAAGACTTACCCTACCCTACCACAAGACTTACAAAACATGACCTTTAAGACTTAACCATCTGACCAAAATTAAAGACTTACCATAAAAAAAAAAAAACATGACTACTAAGAACCCTTTCCCTACATGACTA
This sequence comes from Cherax quadricarinatus, assembly GCF_026875155.1. Classification (NCBI taxonomy): domain Eukaryota; kingdom Metazoa; phylum Arthropoda; class Malacostraca; order Decapoda; family Parastacidae; genus Cherax; species Cherax quadricarinatus. The sequence continues at coordinate 38,020 of NW_026505465.1, forward strand.
CTAAACCCAAACATTCACACTACTTGGGCTTTTGCAAAAATGACCACAAGATTTTTCCAATGGGCTTTCTAAGATTTCCCCTTTCATGACTACAAGACTTTCAAAATGACCCCAAAACCCTTTCCTACATGAAACCCCTAAGAAATTCCCCTACAGACCACAAAAACTTTTTTCAACTGACCCTAAGACTTACCTAAAAATTTACCAACCCCAAAAGACTTAATTCAACATGACCACTAAGACCCAACCCTACGGCCACTAAGACTTACATACATAACTCTAAAAACTTACCATACCCTGACTTCTAAGATTTTGCATCATCCCAAATAAACTTAGCATACATGCCACTAAACTTAGCCCTACATGACTTTCAAAGACTTAAAACCCTACATGACCAAATAAGACCTTTTGGGAAACATTACCACAAGACAAACATACATGACCTTAAAAATTCATAACCGGCCAAAGACTTACCCCTCCTTTACCACTAAGACTTACCAAAAACATGACTACAAGACTTTACCATACACGCTTACAAAGCCATAAAACCACCATTTAAATACTAAACCATACCCTACATGAACTACAAAAACTTTAAAAACCCTACCAAAAACACCTAACCCCAAAAACTTCCCCTACAAGACCACCAAGACTTTTCAAACCTGCCATTTAAAACTTACCTTTCATGACTACTAAGACTTACCCTTCATGGCCACTAAAACTTACCTTTCCCGACCACTAAAAAACTTCCCTAAAATGACTATTTTAAGACTTTAATTTCCCTGACCCTAAGATTAGCCCTACATACCCCCCCAAGACTTACCCAAAAATGTCCACTAAAATACCTAACATACTACTAAGACTTACCATAAGAAATATAAGAATTTGCCTCCCTCCAAATAAAAAGACTTAAACATACAAGACCATTTAATTTCTACTAAAAAAACATTGACCATTAAGACTTACCCAACCTGACTACCTAAACTCCAAAACCCTTCCCTGGCTACTAAGACTTAAAACCAAAAACAATTTACTACTAAAAACTTGCCCTAAAATGACCCCCTAAGGGCTTTCCATACATGACCATTTAAAACTTAACCCTACAAATACCTTACTATAAAATTACCTTTCATGCTTAAGACCTTTCCATACATGACTACTTAAAACTTAATATACATGACCATTTAAAAATTACCTACAAGACTAACCCCAAACTTTTCCAACATGCCCCTAAACCTACCAAAATTACAAATAAACCCCTTAAACCCTAAAATGACCACTAAGACTTTTCCCTCAAAACTAAAACCCTTTCAAAACATGCCACTAACCCTTTCCATACCGGGCCATTAAAAACTTTCCATACATGGGGCACTAAGATTACCAAAAATGCACAAAAACCTTTCCCTACATGACCAAATAAGAATTTCCATACATGACCATTTGACTTAAACCCCATACCACTAAACTTACCATCATGAAAATAAGACTTACCATACATGCCCTAAGACCTTTCCATACATGCCACTAAGACCTTTTTCCATGCATTGAACCCAAAATAAAGACTTACCATCAGACCACTAAGACTTTTCCAAATTAAAAAATAAACCCACTAAGACTTTCCATGCATGACCAAAAAAGCCCTTCCAAAACATTCCACTAAGGCCCTTTCCATTTCAGACCCCCTAACTTACCTACATGAACCCCTAAGACTTCCCTACATGAAATAACCTAAAGGAAATTTTCCATACATGACCCTTTAAAACTTACCATTTATGAAACTAAGACTTACCCCCAACCCTAAGACTTAACCCTACATGAAACCCCTAAACCCTTTCCATACATACCCCCTAAGACTTCCCCTCAAAACCACTAAGACTTCCATCAAAGACCAATAAGACTTAAACCTAATAAAAACTAAGCTTTCCAACATGACCACTAAAAACTTGCCCCTTATGACCCTAAGCTTACCCTACATGATTTCTAAGAATTAACCTACATGACCCTAAGATTTAAACAACATACCCCCCAAAAACTTTCCCTACAGTCCATGACTTACCATCATGATTTCTAAGAAATTTCCATAATGACACTAAGAAATTAACATACAACCCTAAACTTAATACATGAAACCCTTTAAGACTTTCCCCTACATGGCCAATAAGCTTTCCCTACCGGGCCACTAAGACTTACCTACAAAGACTACTAAGACCTTTTCCATACATGACCACAAAGACTTTCCCTAATGACCAATAAGACTTTCATACATGATTCAAAAACTTACCCCAAAACAAATTTTCTAAAAATAAGACTTTAGCATACAGTCCACTAAGACTTACCCTAAAATGACTACTAAGAAAATTACCCTACAAGACTACAAAAACTTTTCCCTAAAATTACCACTAAACTTAAAATACATGACCCTAAGACTTCCTTAACTTAAAACATGACCACTAAGACTTCCATAAAATACTACTAAGACTTTAAACCCAAAAAATTTAACCCCAAAAATTACCATACATGACCACTAAAACCCTTCCTACATGACCCCAAGACTTTCCTTTCTACTACTAAACCCTTTCCATTTCATGACTTAAAATAAAGAAAAATTACCCTACATGACTACTAAGACTTACTACATGACCACAAAATTACCCTACATGACCACTAAGACTTTTCCAAAAAAAGAAAACTAAGATCCATACATGACTTCTAAAAACTTTCCCAAAATGACCCAAAATAAACTTACCAAACTTGAAACCACTAAGACCCTTCCTACATGACCACTAAGACTTACCCTTCATGACCATAAACTTACCCCTGCATGACACTAAGACTTACCATACATGGGCCACTGATTTCCATTTTAAAATGCCACTAAGACTTACCTAATGAAAACCCAAAAACTTTTAAAACATACCCTAAGAAATTAAACCATAAAGACCATTAAAACTTTCCATACATGACCACAAAAACTTACCCTACCTGACCCGCCCCAAACTTACCAGCATGAAACTAAGACTTTCCATACATACCTAAAACTTACTTCATGCCACTAAGTACTTACCTACATGACCACTAAAATTAAAAAATGACCACTAAGACTTTCAAATGCTGCCTTTAAACCACCAAAACATGACTACAAAAACTTAAACCTACCTGACCCTAAGACTTACCTGCCCTGAATTACTTACCATCAAACCACTAAACTTACCAGCAAAGACCCACAAGCCCTTTCCCAAACCAGCCACTAAGCCTTTCCCCAAAAGACCACTAAGACTTTATCCGTTGGGAAGACCAACCCAAGCCTTTCAAAACCCTGACCCCTAAAAGCCTTACCAAGATTACCAAACCCCCAAAAACTTACCTGCATGACCCCCTAAGCCTTTTTAATACATGCCACTAACCTTTCCATACATGACCTCTAAGATTTACCTGCATAAACCCCTTTAAAACCCTTAAAAAAAAGATTCAACCCTTACCCAAAAATTTCCCTTTACCCCCTTAATGGGGGCCAAAAAAAAAACCCCTAAGAAAAAGTTTTAAACTTAATTAAATTTACCAAATTTTTTTAACCCCAAAATTTACCCCTTAAATTTCAAAGGGTTAAATGGCCGTTTTCCCCGGGGAAGGGAAAACAAAAAAAACCCCAAGAAAATTTTGAGACCTTTTTTTCAACCAAATTTTAAAAAAATGGGAAATTACAAAAAAAGGGCAAACCCAAGGAAAAAAGCGGTAACCACAAAAAAACCTCTTGCCGGGGTTTAAAAAAAAACATCCCCTTAAAAAAGGCCCCAGGAAAACCGGTCACTAGTTGAACGACGGGGGCCCCCTCATCAACTCTTAGCAACCGGTTCGCCCTTGGGTTGGGGGGGATAGGGCCCGTAAATGAAGGGGGTGTACGGCGGGCCCAATAAAGGGTTTCGTACTTTTTTGCATGCCAAAAACCCCCACCCCCCAGAAAGGGTCAGGAAATTTGGGCCCCCCCACCCCCCCCCAGTGGGGAAAACCCCGGGCCCCCAAAGGGACAAAAAAAATGGGACTGCCTTTTTCCCCTCCACCATCCAACTCTTTGATAAAAGGGTTAACTTTTTCCCCCTGAAAACCCCCAAACCAAAAAAATATGTTTTGGGAACTCTTTAAACTAAAATTTTAAAAAAATTAAAATTTAGGTTTGGAAAGTTAAATTTTTGGGGGAAACCCCCTTTTTATGCCTTTTTTTTATCCCCTGGTTTTGGGGTTTTTTTTTTAGTGAGGGGAAAGCGGGGTACTTTCCGCCTGTACTTGGACCTATGCTAGCCTGTCGACTGCCCGTCTCACTCTAAGTTTAAGGGTTTTTGGGTTTTGGGGCCGAACAAAAGTAGTAAAAATTATTAACCCCCTAATAACCCTGCATCTTTTATGGGGGAAACCTTTTGAGACCCCCCTACTTTTAAGTACCCCCGTTAATATTTGCAAATGTACATAAAAATTTTTATGCAAAGGGAACAGAAAAAAACAGCTCCCCCCAAATGCTTTCCCAAAAAAACAAAGGGAAATTTTTAAAAAAGTAAATTTTCTGAAAAGGGGGAATATTCCCTCTCTTCAAGTGAGCAATATGCTCCAGAAACTCTAAAGGGCTTTACTTTTTGTTGTTTCTGAGTTTTTCCCGAAGGGAATAAGACTTTTGCAATAATAAGGGCCATAACCTTTTCTACTTCTCTAGGGGACATGTTACTAGGGATATTAGAGATTTTCCCAATGGGTTGGGGTTTATGGGGGCAGTTGGAACTGATGTGACCTACTTTATTGCACCTGAAGCAGACGACAGGCTTGCCCTTTACTCCCTGTTGATGTTGCAAATGGTGTCGTTCTGGCTGGTGTCTCTCTGGATACTGTTGTCGAGATGCACCATGAGTAGTTTGCCTCTCCGCAGGTGGACCATATGTTGAGAAGCGTGGCTCACCAGGTGACTTGGTTGGCTGACGTAGACATTCTCCCTCCGGCTGGCACTTCATTCTCCAAGGTTGACGATCTCTGCTGATGCCAGGCTGTGGAAAAGAGAGACGGGACCGCTCGGACAAGGAGCGTTAGTTTCGAAGGTATCAGCCAACCTGGCTGCCTCCAATGCAGTGGTTAAGTCACGATCCTGCAGAAGACTCGAACCTCTGGTCCCCACAGACTCCAGCAGGTTATCAATCAGAATAAGTTTGCACCACTCCTCAAAGGTAGAGACACCACTTGCTTTATACCAGCTGGTAAAAGCTTTGGTTTGCTGTCTCACAAAGTCGACTAGGGATTGACCAAGCTGCCGCCTGCTTAATTTAAATGCTTTTCTATATTTGGCTGGGATACATGTATATGCTCCCAACACTGTGGTCTTCACTACTTGATAATCAGAGAACTCAGCGTCATTTAATACTGACGTAAATTCCTGTGCCTTACCCGATAATGCTGTATGAACCAACGATGCCCAATGCTGTTCCGGCCACCTCAAGGCTCGAGCCTGATTTTCGAAGCTTTCGAAAAATTGCTCTGGTTCGGCCCTCATTGAAGCGGGAACAAACTGTACTGCTTTCTGTAAACTAAAATTATTTACAGAATGTGAAAACTGCCTCCTCTCTCTTTCCCTATCAAATTCTTCCCTTGCGAATGCTCTCTGTTCCCTAGTTTGCTCAAGATTGATTTTTGCCAGCTCAAGTGCCAACGACGCTGATTCACCCTGAGACAACCCAGCTGCACTATACTGACCATTTTGCTCCGTAGGTGTATCAATCTTCCTCCTGCGAGAACATAGTAGTTTTTGCCCAAGCTCCGTAGAGGGAGGAGTCTGATGTGCCATCTCTTCTTCTATAAGTTTGTCAGCAATCAGTGAACGCAGTTGCGCAGCTGTGAGAGTGCGTTTGTATGTAATGCCAATGGAACGAGCAATTTGCCAACAACGCTGTAGGGACAATTTAGGTAGGTTATGCAAAGTATATGTCGACACCAGACGTCTGACTCGTCTAGGTGGCATAAGTTATTCGCTATGCACAGTACGATTGCAGAATACCCCAACGTAACACGTTAATTTGCAGAACACGCTTAGCTATGCACAATACGATTGCAGAATACGCATACAAGCAAAGCTGACTGCAAAATTCTCCACACCGAACAGGCTAGTAACAACTGACACGCAAAATTGTAAAGCAATGCCAGACAGCAAGCTGCACAATGTTCCTGCTACGAGCTTACCCTAATCAACCCTTTTTCTCTAATCCCTCAACTCCCGGGCAGGCCCCCAATTACAACCCAGGATTTAAAGGGCCCTTTACCCCCCGGGGGTAATGGGAGAAATAAACACAGTGAAAAAGTTTAGATTTTATTATCCTTCACCAAATTTTTTAACAGCAATATTACACTAGTACATGATAATATAGGCACTCCACGGTAAGCAAAGCGAAATAGAACCACAAGATGCAGACCCTTTCAACCGCTCTAGAAAGGGGAAACAAGGGCAGACAGGGACGGTACCCCACATAACCTCCCCATTGCCAAAACCTCTCTTTTTGGGGTGAACCTGTCACTAGTTAACGCGGGGGGCCCCACACAACTTTAGCAACCCCGGGGTTTGTGGGTTGGGGGGGAAAAACCTGTAAATGAGGGTGTGTACTGCGCCGAATAAAGGCTTTTCGTACTCTTTGCAGGGGCCCCACCATGTGTGACCACTAAGACTTACCATACATGACCACTTAGACTTACCAACATACCACTAAACTTTCCATACATTGCCACTAAATTACCCTCTGACCACTAAGACTTAACCCTACATAACCACTAAGACATACCATGCTGACAACTAAAACTTACCAACAAAAAGTACTAAAACTTTCCCCTAAATGACACAAAAACTTACCATACATGTCCACTAAGACTTACCATCAACCACTAAGACTTACAATACTGACCATAAGGCTTACCAAATGACACTAAAACTTACCATGCATGCCACTAGACTTAGCTACATGACACTAAGACTTACCAACATAACCAAAACTTAGCATACATGACCACAAAGATCAGCATCATTACCACTAGACTTACCAATATGACTGCTAAGACTTAAAATACATGACTACTAAGACTTACCATACATGACTACTAAGACTTACCATACCTGACCACTAAGACTAAAATAAAAGACCTAAGACTTAAAAAAAACATGCTACTAAGACTTACCATACAGATTCTAAAATTTAGATACTTACCCACTAAAACTTAGCATACTGTCCATTCTTTTCTTGGCTTTTTTCCTTAATTTCCCTAAGACTACATCATGACCACTAAGACTTTTGCATACTTCCACTAAGCTTACATCATGACCACTAAATTACCATACATGACTACTAAGACTTACCTACATGACTACAAAAGACTAAGCAACAGACCCCTAAGCCTTAGCAACATACCCTTTAAACTTACCATAAAAGACCACTAAGACTTTGCAACATGACTTCTAAGATTTACCATACATACTACTAAACTTTGCAGCTAACTACTATGACTTAGAAAACTGATTTCTAACTTAGCATACATGATATAAACTTTCCATACATGACTACTAAACTTACTAAAATGACCACTAAGGCTTACCAACTGAACTAAGATTTCCCTACATGACTACAAAGACTTTCCATACATACTACTAAAACTTGCCATACATCTACTAAGACTTACCGTACAGACCACTAAGATTACCATACAGTCACTAAGACTTACCAACAGTTACAAGACTTTCCAACATACACTAAGACTTTCCATACAATTAAATAAGACTTTCCGTTATACCACAAAAATTACCATACATTTACCCCTAAGACTTACCATACTGACTATAAGGATTGCCATACATGATACTAAGACTTACCATACATCCACTAAGACTTCCTACATAAAATACTAAGATTACCAAATGACTACTAAGATAGCAAACATTCCCCCTAAACTTACATCAACCACTAAGATTAGAAAACAGGGCCCCAAAAAGCATACATGACCACGACTTAGCATACAGATTCTAAACTTTCCCAAAATGATTTCTAAGACTTACACATGATATATACTTAGATACTGCTACTATGACAGCTACATGATACTAAGATTACCATACATGACTACTAAGACTTAGATACTCATATAAACTTAGCATACATGACCAAAAGACTTACTAAAACATGCCAATAAGATTTCAATACTTATACTAAGAGTTACCATACAGACTACTTAACTTGCATACAGACCACTAAGCTAGCATACATGACCACTAAGACTTCCATACTTGACCCCAAAAGATTAGCAACAGACTTCTAAACTTACCATGCTGACATAAGACTTAGCAACAGACACTAAATTTTGATAATGACTATAAGTTTTTCCATACTGATACTAAACTTTGCATACATCACTACAAACTTAGAAACAGACCCTAGACTTACAACAACAAATAAAACTTTTCCCTACATGACTAGAAAGACACCATAATGGCTACGAAGGCTTACCGTACATGACTACTAAGACTTTTCCATCATACACTTAACTTTCCATACATGACCCAAGACTTACCAAAAAAAAAAAAAACATACAAGACTTTCCCTAATGACCACTAAGCTTTCCATACATGACTACTAAAACTTACCATTCATGACTCTAAAATTACCATGCATGACTCTAAACTAGACATGACCACTAAGATTACCAACATAACCCTGCTTTCCAAAAACTTAAAACTTACCTACATACTTCTAAGACTTACCTATATACCCTAAAACTTACCATACATGACCACTAAAGACTTTCCGTACTACCACTAAACTTAATCACACCACTAAGACTTACCCTGCAGAGCACTAAGACTTACCATTTAAAAACGACGAACTTACCTACTACCCTAAGACTTCCATACTGACCATTTGGGCTTACCATCAGACTACGAAGCTTCCATACCTGACGCTAAGACTTACCATCAGACTACTAAGACTTTTCATCATACCTAAAACTTACCGTACATGACCAATTAGACTTACCATACTGACCACTAAGACTTACCTTACTGACCCCTAAGCCTTTCCATACATGACCACTAAGACTTACCAGCATGACTCTAACCTTACAATAATTCCAAAGCCTTTAAACCCCACATAAACCCCTAAGACTTACCCCATACCACTAAGACTTACCGTGCATGACCCCCCTAAGCCCTTTCAATCAGACCCTAAGCCTTACCATACATGACCAAAAGACTTACCGTGCATGATCACTAAGATTTCCATACATGACCACAAGCCTTCCCTACATGACCATAAAATTTACCTACATGACCATTAAAAACTTACCCTGAATGACCACTAAGACTTACCTACATGACCACTAAACCTTACCATACATGAACCACTAAACTTACCTACTAAACTAAGAGTACCATCATGACCACTAAGACTAACCATACTAAACCCTAAACATACCCGATACCAAAGACTTACCATACATGATATAAACTTTCCCAAAAAATGACTACAAAGACTTATATACATGTCCACTAAGACTTACCATACATGACCACTAAGGGGCTTTTTTAAATGACCACTAAGGCTTACGAACATGACTCTAAAATTAAAATAAATGATCACAAGACTTAGCAACATGACTACTAACTTTCCATACATGATTACTAAGATTAGCAAAATGACCCCTAAACTTACCATACTGACCACTAAGATTAGCTACATGCCCCAAAGACTTTGCATACATTTCCACTAAGACTTCCCCTATATGACTACTAATACTTACCCTTAACTACTAAACTTACAACATGAATCTAAGAGTTTCAACATGACCACTATACTTTTATACATGACCATAAGACTTTCCATACTGACCCAAAAATTTTACCATACAGACTACAAACTTACCAACATGTCCCGAGACTTTAAAATACTTACCTCCCAAATTATCATCAGCACTAGACTTACCAAACATGATTCTAAAATTTAGCATACATACCCACAAAACTTGCATACATGTCCACTAAAACTACCATACATGACTACTAAGACTTTCCATACATGATACTAAGACTTAGCAACATTATCACTAAGACTTTAAAATACTTACCACTAAGACTTTAGCAAAATGGGCCCC